>VXAC01003724.1:0-127859 GCA_013399225.1 Rhipidura dahli | reverse complement strand
CGGCCGGAGCGGCTGAGGGGGGGCGGCGGCGGGGCCGAGCCGCCCGCCCCCTGCACCACCAAACTTTTCGTCCCCTCCCCTCGGCCCTCTGGCCGCCCGCGCTTTGGGGATCTGTTTAGGGCTTTTTTTTGGCCATAATTAATTTTTTTTTTTTCTCCCACAATGTTTCTCCTTAACAAGGAGTTGCATCTTCAGGGCGTTTTAAGCTGTAATGGCCAACTCCTAAATCTAATTTTTTATTTTCATAAATAACTGCTGCATCTGTGCACACCCTGATATTGCTGGTGGTGGGGTGATGTCCCTGTTTGTTAGTAGAAACTTGTGACTTCATAGTCCTTACAGCTGTGACATGTCAGTTATTTTCATTTAATAAGGTAATGAATCATGATGTCAAAGATAACAATATGAGGTTGGTATGAGGAACTGAACGCACAGCACGTAGTTTAACAAGCAGTAAATATATCCAAAATGTATTTATCTTCTTTTAAAATGTGTTGGTACTTCATTCACAAATGGAAAGATAATACCATCTCCTAGTGTTGGTATAATACAGTGGCGTGGTAGCACAGAAATCAAACCAGACTTTGTATTATTCATCTTATTATAAGCTTTTTAACTAACAGGTGCATATTACTAATGAACTGACAGCAACAAGAAGAAAACTAGTACACTGATAAATATTTTAGATAATATCCTCTATTAGCATTAATGCAGAGGATTATCTATATGTTTACATAATGGGTACTCAGATGGTTTAACTTTGGAGATGGTGTGCCCTCTTTTATTATTTCTGGCTAGCTCACTATGTTAGTGTTCTCTCATGCTTACCACCTTGTTGTCTAACTGATTCTCACTCTGAAATCAAAAAATCAAATACAAGTGTTTTGCAGTGTAAAGTGTTTTTGAGATGCCACTGTTGTAAGTTGGTGCCTACCCTTTGCATTTCAATACTCAAAAGTGATGACTTTCAAAAATGCAAACCCCACCAGCTCCTCAGGCGAGATTCTGCACGCCCCCGGGGGCAAGCTGATGCTCGTGTCCTGGTGGATTGCTGAGATACCAGCTGGCTTGGTTCAGTGAAGATACCTTTCCAGCTTCAGTGGTCCATGTCATTTGAAGGATATGTAGTGGTGTTCTGACCACTGAATGCTTACAAGTGTCATGGATGCTGCAAGAATCTGATACTGCTGGTGCTGGGAGCTGGCTTTCCCTGTAAGTAGCAGGGAGCGTACACAAAGGGACTGCACTTCAAATAGCCCTAGATGAGAGTCTGAGTTGCACTTAAGGACTTACAGGAGACTCCAAATACCATAAACACTACTTTTTTTTTTATTTGTAATAGGTCTGCAAGTCTGTGCAGACACTGGTATTTCACTTAACCAGAGTGGATGAAAACATGCTGTCACCTTCCCAACTTTAATGTGTGTCTAATAACAGCCTAGTAACTAGCTTCTCTTGATTGAGTTCTTCAGTGGCAGTGAAATGGGAGCAGAACCTTTCAGATTTATTTATAAGCAGGCATTAGAACTTAGTCCAAATGTTAAATTGTTGGAGATGTTGAAATGTTTAGTAGTGCTGAATGCAATTGTTATATTTTTATTTTTGGTCTTGGATGATATTCCTGGAAACTCATAAAGGTCGTGAAGGCCCATCTTTGAATCTTAATCACTTTAAGATTTTGTCAGGCTGCCTAAGTGTACAAAAGCCTTCTTAAACATGAATGAGGGAAAAAAAGAAACATACAAGACTACAGAGATTTCCAGATTTGTCCTTTCTGTTACTCATAGTTTTTCTAAAGTAGCAGTTCTAAGAGGTTGACATCCATTCAGTAAAATTTTATTTTAAGGAAGAAAATCTGCAAAGAGTTCCTTAAGTTACTAATTTGCAGAAGGAAATCTTAAAAGTAACTAACAGTGAAGTTCATGTACAAATACATAAAAATTATTACACAGAAAAATACTTCAAAACTCTGATTACTTGCTTGTGTGAGTAATGGTGACTTTGGTAATTTGGAATTTAATGAAAGGTCATTCACCAAAGATTCACATGTCTTTAGAAAGAGATTAACAGTTCCTCTTGTGCAGTGTAATAGCTCCTGCACAGTATGGTATGGGTAGGTGAGAAATGCAAGCAGCCCAGTGCCCTAGCCACCTGCTTCCAGCATGCTGAAGAAATGAGAATTGCACTCAGTTTTAGAACTTGCCAGGAACTTTTCTGCATTTTTAAAAAAAACTTTTTTTTTTTTTTTTTTTTTTTTTTTTTTTGGTAGCAAGCTATTTTTAAAAAAGCATCTATGTCCACATGCACACTTTGGAGTACAGTGGTATCAGGGCCACTTATATTTCGTAGTGGAAATGCATGTAACGGGAAGCTCAAAATATGCGGATTCTCCTCTGAAATGTAACTGCAAAGTTAGTCTTAAGGTCGGGGCTGGAAGAAAGACATTTGGGCTTATAAGAGCCTGTCTGTGTTCTGTGAGCAGAGATGCTTATAAAGTTTGTGCCACATATGCAGATCCTGCAGTGCAAGTGATGCTGGGGCTAGTAGGTACCTGAGTTGTCTTTTGTGCTTGCAGTGAAAAACACTGTTTATCTGCAGAGAGAATAGGGTTTTTTCCATTAAATTTCCTAAGAGAAGGTAATACTTGAATGTCCTGATGTATTTTTGTAAAATTAATTTTCTAGCTACAGCAACTAAATGATCAGAATTTAAAAAGTTGAGGAATTACATTCCTGACTTGCGAGCCTTGCTGTGCACTCTGAGGTTTAGGACTTCACCACAGGGGATGGGTGCTTTGGGTTTGATTTGGCGTTTAATCAGGTGCTCAACTCTAAGCAAAGTTAGTAATTCTGTTGGCTCAGTGATCCTCACCAGGGCCTCAGCATACAAGCTGCTGTTAAAGCCTCAGGAGGCACAGTCAGTTTTGATGTCACTAGGAAAAATCATAGTTGATTTCGACTTGGAGTGGGGTGAGTGACCCTGAACATTAGGCTTAAATTATGTTTGTCTGTCCCTGAAAGAGACACGTAGATCTGTGCTGTTTCATGCTTTCTGGGAAGAAAATGCATTTAGGTAGAGGAAAGTTCATATTCCAGAGATTTACTTGACGCTCAGATCTTCACCAGAGTATTGAGTTGATTAAAATGTGTCTGTGCTTTATTGTATAATACAATATATTTTATATTGGTATGTATTTTCATATGTTTATATGGTATGTATTTTCAATTTTTAAAAAGTTTAGGGGTAGAGCATTACCATGTTTCTGGGAAGAAATCCACTTTTGAAGATGAGTGAGCTACTGCGAATTATTATTGCTTCTGTGTTTACTTTCAACAATGAAAATGGTTAGAAGCACATCACCTAGCTTTTAACTTCAGTTTTGATTGTGCTAGTGCACAATACAGCTGTAGATAGACAGTGGAGTATTACAGAAAAAAATACTTAATTTGTTGGGCTTATTAAATGTTTTACCTAAATATTTCAGCCTTTAAATAGAGCATTGCCATGATTTTATAGTTGAACTGGCCTGTCGCTATTTACAATGCCCTTCGTTCCAGACAGGCAGGAGAAGGTGGGCTGGTTGGGAAGGGGCAGCCCCTGATGGCCTGGGAGCTGTTTGTGGGCTGCAGGACACCTGCAGCTCCTCTGGCCAGCAATGGGCGTTTGGGCTGGTCTGCCCCTCCCAGGATCTGCCGGCAGAGCAGCAAATGCAGCTGCATACCTGAAGGCAGAGGGGAGGGAGGGAAGTGAAACTGGGAGAGAGGTGGAAATGCAGAAAAATAAAGGAGTTGAGTTACCCCAGGGGAGAAATGGGATATATTTAGCAGAAGCAGGAAAGTACAAATGAGGGAAGAGGTGAGAGGAGGATAGTTTTGAATGGAGAAAAATATAAGAATAGGATACCAGACAGGAAAGGAAACTAGCAAAACAAAAGAGACCCTGACAGATAAAAAGAGGATAGGGAATGAAACAAAAGGGGGGAAACTAATTCTTGGCAGAAACAGTGTCTGTTATCAGTAACAGCTGAGTATTCCAATTTCTGGAAAAGCTTTTTCAGATTTGGGGGAGGAAAAATGGATGGGGACCAACCAACTGACATGAGATAGGAATAGTCATAGGCAGAAAATACAGAATTAAAGAGCACAAGAGAAAAGAGGGAAATAAGGAGACAAAGAGATAAGAAGGCTAAACCTGCCCGTGCTGTTTTATGGGTTCAGCGAAGTCCCAGCATGTACAGACCCAGCTGGTTTTTTCATACTTTTGTTCCCTGGACTACTAGACCTTGGGGAGATTAGAAGTGCAAATTCTGGTCCTTCTAAAACTAATTGTAGTGGTGGTTTGGTTTGCTGTTTGTTTTGTTTGTTTTTTTTAATTTCAGTGGAGAGAGGGTGTCATGCAGACTGTTTGGTGTTAGGCAATATTAGTGAAAGCGATAACAAATTAAACAGTGACAGGTGATGAAGATGATATGAACACTTCATTCAGTAGGAAGATGATAACTGTTGATGAAGAAGGAAAAATGTAAGGTGCTGAACAGTGTGAGACAGTGGCATTTATGTGGAAGACATATATGCCTGGTCTGTTTCACTTTCTACAGAGGAGATTAAAAATTTGAAGAAACCAGTTACATCCCTTGACAATTAAATAATTTCTTTCTTGCATACACTATTTGTCTCCAAATCTCACAGTCTGTAGTTCAATTTGACTTCTTTTTCTACTGAGATATTTGTAGAATCTCGGTAGGACATGTTTGGTGGTTGTAAAAAATGTGTTTTTTCATTGAAATGCACTCTGTTCTTGTTACAACTGCCTACCTGTCCCTTTGTGATCATAACACCAGTATTTGGATTTTTAACTAATATTCTTATTCATTATTAATTTCAAGTGAAAAATACTACAGATCCCAAATTAATATCCTGCTAAGAAAAACATATCTTGAAATGTATGTGAATGATTAAGTTTTGCATTACAGTATGGATGAGGTGGATGTGAGGCTCTGGTTTATTTTAGTGGGCTTTGGATCAGTTTTTATGCGCCTGAATTAATATCAGGAAATTGTACTTGTGCCAGGACTCTCTCAGCTGAGCTGCAGAGGGGAGACTGACACATTAGAGGCTATGGGGTAGTGAACCACAGACCTGTAGTCAGTTTAATCCTAGTTAGTCTCACCTACTTCCCTTACTTGCCTCATGTGCATCCATCTGCCATTGGAGACAAGCTCGTGCTGAAGTGGAGAGATGTGGAGTTTCCAAAAGGGTGGGAGGCCTGGAGCTCACATTATGGACAGAGGCAGCACCATTGTCCTAAAAGGACTGCTGTGGGTCAGGAAAGTCCTTGGGAGCCTTTTTAAAGACACATATGTCCTGGCTGGTAGGCAGGCTTGAGAGCTGCAGAGGCACAGGTGATAGCCTTTTTTTTTTTGGCTCAGTTGTAGTATTTTTTAGGAGAAACATAATTTATGAAGAGCATTTAATGGCCTATTTTATGGACAACCATCTTTCCAACAGCTGCAGGTGAAGAAGGGTTGCCAGGTGCCTTGTGCAGGTACTTGCCCTGCCAGCCAGTTTCCCAGTCAGAGGCACTACTTGTAATAGTGTCCTTTGTGAACTGGCAGTCCCTCCTGATTTATGTCCTGAGATGACAGGGCTCTTCCCCAGATCCAATCTACCGAACTTTACCTCTGTCCGTCCCCTCTCGAATCCGCGGTTACACCGACTCCTGAGTGTCCCTCCCACCAGGCTCCCGAGCTCACACACACCAATCCCCCCTGCTCCAGACCTCTCTGCTTGGATCTCTAGAGGCTGCTGCAGTTCGCTGGACTGTGCTCCTCCTTGGCTTTGCCACCCTGCCCCTTTTAGCACTTGAAGCACCATCAAATATCTGCATGTGCATCTCCAAACTCTTTTTCCAAGGGGAAACCTTTCAGTGGATTTCAAAATGCCTTGTTCTAGAGGGAAAATTAAACTAAGATTACAAACAAGTAATCTTACAAAGCCACTTAAACTGATCACAAAGTACCTGTTTATGAAAATGAGAACTTCCTGCTCAAATTCTATAGCAAAAATGCACCTTTCCTACCACCTTCAATAGTCTATGCAGCAGCTTTGCAAGTCATGAAAGTCCCTAAAAGCAGAGCTGTCCTCCATGAGTTCCTGCACTGTTCTTGCCCATCCTTTGGCAACACAATCCACCTCTGTCCTATTGGGATGTACGTGGGTCATAAGTGGTGCAGAGCCTCCTAGACAAGTCCCATTTCAGACAAAATCCCCCTGGAATGATTTATACATAGGGTACCTTTTACAAATGGAGTGCATCAGACATATCTGTCTTGGCTACTGGTCTGAGACTTTCCTATTCACTCCTTGCCTGATGTGCACCCCCTTCATGTGGAGAGAGGAGATAGACAGGAGAGGGTCTTAGAGGGCATGTTGTGGCCTGGGGTCACTATAGCTTTTTCTTTATAGCAGAAGAATATGGAGGTTCTGAGTCTGTAACTGCTGAGCAGTAAATGGAACAGAGCTGTGATGGTGTAATTGTTTGGATTTTTACTTGAAGAGAAAGCACAGTGAGCCTTGGGGGCAAGGGGAGTGAGGAGAGCTAACGTAGAACACAAAATCCACAGAAAATAGTTTGCCAGGAAAAAGCTTTGGTGCTGTTAAACTCACGTTATGAAAAAAATCCATATAATCTGCAAAAACACTGTTTCATCTTTTCAAACAACTCCTGCATTTTAAAAATCCAAGCTGTTTTCTAAATCAGAGCAAGGCTTGTTATTATCCTTTGCTCAGCATGGCCTGAAAAGATCGAGCAGGGAAGTTAATAGGAATCCTAAAAGAAGGGTTTTGAGCTGGACTCCCCTGCTCTGTAAACATCTCTCATGTTGGTTTTGTTGAAATAGATTCTATCTGGTGTTACAGCTTTACCAAAGGACTATCTAAAGAAATTGAAGAATATGGAAAGTTAAAAACTATTAGTAGATACTTCCTGGCATATTTTTTCATATATGCTGCCTCCCTGAAATTTTCTTTAAAGACTGTCATGCCTAGTACTTAGTAGTCAACACTTGCTGTATTCTTGGAAAGCAGACAATAAACTGAGCAAATATTGTCAGCTGCCAAGTTCAATGGAAGCAGACGGTTTGCAGTGAAGCTGGAAGTAAATAGAAGTTGGTGCCACAGTTGGTTCTTCCTGCGTTCCCCAACTGATGCCTTCTTTCAGGAACAAAAAAACCAACCAAACAAACCAGTGGAAAAGGTAACAAGTCATACCTTGGGTGAGCTGGCAGCAAGGTGTGTTTCTTTCCTTTGGCTTCCTAAGGAAAAGGAGCCTCAGCTGGAGAGAACACAGCCTCTGATGCAGACACCTTCTGTTGACGTGGGTATCAGATACAGACTCAAACGGAAAAGGACTTTCTTGACTTTCTGCAGTCTGAAAATCAAAAACAAGAGTTGGTTGAAATTTCCTAGGGAAAGGGGAAAAAAAAAGAGGATTTGACCACTTTTAAGCATTTTATTATGCATTTCCATTTTACAGTCTCTGTCAGAAAAATAAAAACAAACAGATCCCCAAAAATGGGACCAGCCAATGAATCAAACCCCAAAAAAGGCCAGACAAAATGAGGTGAGGGAAGGGAAAGCAATTTGCAAAAGCACTTAGCAGGATAAAGGGAATTCGTTCAAAATTTTTTAGAATTTCCATCTGTGAGGAATATCAGTTGTTTGCATAGTTTTGCCAATAAGATTCATGCCATGGGAGGTTTTGGGTCTCATTTACCAATTTGCTTTGCTAATAACATTATTTTGAATTTACATCCATTACAATGCTTCAGATACTCAGTGTGGGTCTAGTAAGGGTATCTTTAAGCATTCGTGTCTGGTAATACAAGGAAGCAAAGATGAGAACTGTGTTCTTCCCAAAGGAGCACTGCTGATAGATGTCACTCCTTCAGGATAGTTGCCCACCCCTAAGCTACCTGTCACATCAGAGGCTTTTGCCCCAAAAGGAAGGAACATTAACTTAAAAAAATCTTCCAGCTAAAAGCTGGAAGCTACCTCTAAAGATTTACTTAGAGACTAATAGTAGTGGGATTGGCTTCATAAAGAAAAAATGGGTTTTCAGAGCTTCAAACAGATTCGAAGTTATTTTAATGCAGGGGATGGAAAACTGCCTCACAACTTTAGAAATAAAGGAACATTTAACTTATAAGATAACTTTGTAACAGTTGAGTGTGGCCTGTCAGATAAAACATTCACTTACCCTTAGACCTCTGCTTTTAGAAGGAAAACGAATGGTTATTGTTAAAGCAAACATTTTCTTTTTTTTTTCCTATGCTTTAGTCTTTTTTCAAAGTATTGGACAAAATTTAAAAAAAACCTAGTAGATTCAGAGGACAAAACCAACAATCAATGTCTGCAGCAAATCCTTCTCAGCTTAGTATTTATGGTCCTAAACTTCATTCTGTCAGTGGTCAGCAACATATATTAAATGAGCATCATCTTCAGTGAACATTACTGTGAGCTCTGCTGCAGTGAAAACTGGGGCCTTCTGCCAAGCATGCCTACATTGAGAATTAGAAGATGAAAACCAAAATCTTCATTATAAGACTGGTTTCCAGGTTTTTAGTATTTCTAGAAAATTCTTTTACATTCACATGTGTCTGGGGCAATAGGTGCAAATTAGAAGAGGCAAAAAAATTCATTCATAAAGCAACTTTGATACATCCAGCAAAGTTTTGAACATTCTTTGAACTGAAAAACAAAACAATTTAGTGGTCATAATTTGCAAGAGACTTTATTGTGCTTTAGGTTTTGACAAAATCAAGATATTCTTTGTCTGTACTTTATCCATAAGGAGAAAGACATTCTGCAGGACTTAGTCCATTGACTCTGAGAACTCAGGTCCTTCCCCTAGCAGTGCTGTAGGGTTAGGAAGAGATTCTGGATGCCTATTCACCTTTGGGTTATGATGTTTGTTAATTCATTTTATGTGATAACAAAACCTCATAAAATTCTTTTCTCCAAAATAAATTTTACATTGTACCTTATGGCTTTCATTGAGTTCATAGTTAAACTCCCAGATAATTAGATTTCCTCTCTATTAAACATGTGTTACTAATCATGGCTATCTTTGCAGTCAACTATGGAAGCCAAAATCCATTGAAATAAGCAGTTTTCATATGACACTTTTGTTGCACTGAGATGCCCATCCAGGAGCTGGGAGGGTAATTGTTGAAGATCACATCCCATGTTCTTGATGGCAAAACATTTTTTTCAGTCATGGGCAAATGGATGCTTGTAACATTTGTTCAGATTTGCAGGCTGCAGCTAGATTGTCCACTACATTTTTGTTGAACACAGCACCCCTTCAGATGCCCTTTGAGAAGAAAAGGGTTGCTAAAGGCCATCCTGGTTTCTGAAGATAAAATGAAGTTTCTGTTGCTAACAAACAAAAGGTCTGCAACTGAAATGCTGATTGGGATAATATATATCTCTTTGTCTATTGCTTTGAGGTTGGTATCTAAACCTGTCTGAAATAATTTGTTTCTGCTGCAGGTTAAAGCAGCCCCATTTTCTGAGATTCTTGCTACTTGCTTTGACAATATCACTGCCTGACTCCAGTTTCTCAAATCCTTTGATGTAATGAGATATGAGGATGTAAGTAAAACTCACGTGCATTCACCTGCCCTTGCTGGGTCTGTGCTGGTCTTATGGCTGGTTTCGTTTGTGCCTGAGTTCAGTGGGCAAACACCTGAAGTTCAGTTTGGCTCTGCTGTGTTTAAGGTCAGCACTGAAGCAGGAGCAAGGATGCCATCATATCTGTCAAGTCTCTGCTCTGAAGAGCTCTCTCGATACTCAAAGCCATGGCAGTAGCCTACATGAAAAGATAATTTATGATCCAGGCTTCTGGGTTTATTATAGCCCTAAGTTAAGAATAAAGTATAGCTGAATACTCTTTTTCTTTTTTTTTCACTGATGACTGTGGTCACCTGTATGTCTCTGTGTCTGCATTTTTCTTTCTGACATGTAACACTACACTGGATGCATTAAGAACCACAGGACTGCCACTTCCTGCTTGTATTCTTTTCTTTTCTTTGAGTTCTCTAATGCAGAGAGCAGAGCCTTGTTTAAGAACTGGAAGAGTCTGGAGCAAACCTGTTGTTGAGGCTTGTTTTCTTGCCAGCTTTTGTAGAATGAACTTCTACTAATTGCCCAGATAAGGAAAACTCACCAGTAGAAGATTGATGGATATGTTAATAAAGAGAAACAATGTACAAGAAGAGTATTTCCCATTCATGCATTTTCTATTAACATGAAGCTATCAAGGTTGCAAAAGAGTAGGAGTGGTAGTCAGGAGTATTGAGGTCTCTTACAGCCTTTTCTACCGATTCACTGTGAGTTTATAAACTCTCTTGGGCTCAGCCTCTTGCCACAAATGTTCATGGTTAGTTTAGACCATGGACTAGTGATCTGAGTTTTTGAGCTGATGGTCATCTGTTGCTACCTTTGAAGTGAGTAGGATTTAGTTATGCTGATGGGTATCTCTGAAAATGAAGCTGCTTCTGAGTATTCAAATTCCTGGGTTTGTGTGCCTGAGGGAAGCTACACAAGTTTTAAAATGTTGACTTTGAAATATACTTTGGTTTCCAGTCCTGTAAGTAGACAAAATAAATTTCACACCACATGAGGTACCCAGGAACTTGATTAAGGTGAATTAAGTGTTTTAAAATCTTAGCAGAACAGAAGCTGCAAAGTGTGTGCAGAATAATAACATGTGCATGTTCATCAGTTAGAACTAGAGTTCTGGAGTCTAAGTAATGCTTTTAAGATAACATGTGGATAAATTTACCTCAACTTTTTTGCCATGTCCAAGGTTTAGTGTTCCCTGACCAAGACCCACTACTGTTAATGGAACACAAGATGATCATAAAATCCTTCCTGGGGACGCTGTGAACCCCAGCATGTAACTGAATAGTATATTACACTGTGAAATAAGAACTGGGGGAAAAAAAGAGTGTGTCAGATATAATGTAGAACATTTCACATTGTAATCTTGAGTTATCCAAAAGCAAACATGTAATAATACAAGAAAGGAGAAAGCTTTATCTTGCTCAATGTATTACATATATTTTTAAATCCTGTCTTCATCATAGGGTTCCACTGAATTACATTTTTATTAATACTTGGGAAAGTCTTCTGCGTATAAGCAGTGGTCATTTACATGTTTTTCATATTACAGAATGTATTGTAAGATTCTAACAGTACTGCTTAGTGCAATATGAAACATAAATATGAAAAAATAAAGAAAATCTTTTTTCAAAACCTAAATTGCAGCATTTCACATCAAACTTAAAAACCAGAACTGGCTCCAAGGAAACTTACTAGTTTAAAACCTGCATATCTTTAGCCACTGTATTGTCTTTACTTGGTTCATTGGAAGAGCTCTCAATGTAGATGAATTAGATATTTTGAGTATAAGTACCCATCTCTTCTTTGCCATGTGCGATTTCCCTGTGCTTTTGGGGGAGACTTTGCTGACTATCAAGTTCTCATTAAACTTTTACTAAAAGTCTCTGTTCTTGCTACTTCCCATTTTAAACATATTTTTAAAATTAGTGGTTTTTAAGCATACCAATATAGCAGCACTGCTCCTTCTCAAGAAACAGCAGCTTCTCAGACGGTTTAGCTGAAAAAGTAATGTTAAGGATAGTTGCAACTGCCAAAGTCTGGAAACTCAGAGTTATATCTGACATTTCATTCTTCACCTTAACTATTGAGCCTTGGCCATTCATTGGATTTTCACAGTGCTTTGGAGTTAGAAGGGAGTTTTACAGATGAAAGATGAAAATCAAAATAAACTCCTTTATCAAGTAAACCTTGCAAGGGCATTCTGAATTTTACAATACACAGGGAGTTGATTGTGATATAACATACAACACAGGAGGGTTGAAATAAACAATTTATTCTGTATCGTTAGGGATGGCCATGCATAACGGACTTATGGCTCTGGTTTGCTCTGCCACTTGTTACGTGTGCAGTCATCCCTAACTCATACCAAAAACAGTTTATCATACTCCCATGTTGCATAGTTTTTATCAAATGTTCTCTCATTAAAAACTTTACTGGGGAGAGTGAAAGTTAAAAGATGCTGGTAGTGCTTTAGTAAGCTTTACCCAGAGCTTCCTCTCACTACGGAATCTGTGCTGACAGTGATCATGAGACAGTTCCTGATATCCTACACAGCCACAGTCTGCTGGGCAGGTAACAGTCATCATTTGACAGCACATTGCAGGTGCAGTGCAGGCGTCAAAGGCTGGCTTGTCAGAAAGACTGAGGGACTGCAGGGGCTCTCCCCAAGCTGGGAGAGAATCAAGGGGTAGGACAGCATGGGACAGTGTCACTTCCCCCATAGTTTAACTCCTGCTCCTGCACTGAGGGTTTCATTTAATCCACTCTCAAGTCATAACCTTCCCTGAGCCCTAAATCTGTTTTAAAACCAGACAAGGCCATATGCCAGGTAGTTCCCTGGCTGTTCTTGTCATAAATGTGTCTGTAGTTGTCTTTTGGACAGCCATTTTACAAATTTTATTCTGGAGCATTGTGTGGATCAAGCCTTCAGCTGTGTGTTCCCTTCCAGAAGGATGTTCCTCATGGTTGGTGCATGTCTACAGCACAGCCTAGTTCATTTTACCTATTCTTCTCAAGAGAGGATGCAGCCCTGCTACAAATGTAAATCATTGGGTCATCAACACACATTCTGGGTAGCAGCTGGAGCGAAGCCATGGGTGTGCCTCAGTCGTGGAGCTCCCACTGCCTGAGTGCTCTGCTGAGGTTGGAGCTCGTGGGTGCTGCTTTGATCCTGCCATGTGCAGCTCCAGTGGTGGGCTTTGGTTCGTGGTGTTCTGTACCTTTCTTGGCCAGGGCTGTTTGCTGCAGACTGACACATAGAGTGCTACATGGGTGTTGTCGTGCCTGGAAAAATGGTGTTTGACCAGGGTGCCTTCTATCAAATGCATGGTCCCTCTGCACAATCATTCATATGGATGGATGTTTTCCAGGCTATGTCACCTTCCCACTTAACATTTTGAGCCCAGACCTTCATTTCAGTGTTATCTCACCCGAGCTAAGTATAACTGGTGAAAGTTCAATTTAATGCGAAATGACTATTAAAGCATCAGGGCTCATCTGGGGGTCTGGGCCTCCCCTCCAGTTTTCACTTACAATTGTGCTAAATCCCTTAATGCTGCAGAGAAATTGTACGTTCATCAGGTGGAGCATTGGAGGCCAGGGTGCAGATAACCACTTTTACTGCAGATGAGACATTGCAGTCCTGTTCTTAAGAACTGCCAGGCAGATTGGGAATCACGGTCACGGTTAATAGCAGCGAATTGCCAGCTCTTGATGGGTGGGTAGTCACTCCTTTCAGTGGTTGCCCCCTGGGGGAGAAGGTAGAAAAACAGAGGGAGGGAATTAGAGTGACTTTGCACAGTTGAGCAGGTTCATGCCGCTGGATCAGTGGCAAGCATTGGCAGGGCTCCACTCTGGGGAGGCTCACAACAACATCACAGTCTCATTTTTACCAATTGGTGTTGCTATAGCCAGTGGTGCACAGGGGGAGAGCAAAGAGAAGGGGGGGAGCCGAGGGGGAGAATGAAAGCAAGAGTCTGGACTAAATTAAACAAACAAAAGTGCTTGTAAGTAGCATTTAACCCATAACCATTAGCCCAGTGCTGCTAATTGTACTAAACCATATATCTGAAGTTCAGTGTGTGATTAAAGAGTTGGCTCACAAACTCTCTGCATAACCTTAATTTTTTCAAGGTTCTTTGAGTGTAGAATGGCTTATAATAATGATTTTGACTAATACGATTTTTGACATGCAACTTTAATGCTTAACCTTAGTACAACTCCAGAGCATTTCATGTGTATTCAGCTGTAAAGAGTGATGATTTAAAGGGATAATATAAGAAAAAGGTCGTTCTAGAATGAACCTCTAACAAATTGCATAAAGAAAGCTTATTATTCCATGAGTAGAGAGATACGCAGCTTTTCTGATCATTTTTCTGCTTGGTTCAAGAAATTGTTGAGACATGATTGGGAAAAGAAACACAAAAAATGAAATAGAAAACTGCAAGCAGTGAACATTCTTTTGATGGTTATGATTTTGTTGCCACTAAAAATACTCCTCAGTAATGTGGTTGTTCATCTTTCCTCTTGTTTTGGGTGAAGAATTCGTTCCAATAAGAAAATGCTGTTATTGGTTGGAGGATTGCCTCCCGGACCTGACCGGCTACCCAGCAATTTGGTTCAGTATTATGATGATGAAAAGAAGACGTGGAAAATACTGACAAGTAAGTGGTTTATTTTTGTACAGTTGTCTTGATGAATTTAAAAACATGGTTAATCAAATTAGACACTTTATTGATTTGTTTCTCTTCAGAGATTTGTTTATGTATCACAAGGGGCTTCACAATGGAGCAATAAATTGAGATTGCAGAAGATGCTAATTTTATAATAGGATAGGCCTAAATTAACATTGGCTTAAAATCATTCCAGTAAGTTTTTTTTTAAGTAAACTTGTAAGTCTTTCAAGCTGCAACATGAACCCATGCATATTTATGTACATATGAATAAAATCTGGTTTAGGAAAAAAAAGAAGGCAGTTTTTTCAAGACATTTTTCTCAGAGTCAGATCCCTGGTAAGCCATAGTACTAGAGCACACCTTTGATTCTCTTTTGCATTTTCATTTCCTTCTTCCAGCTTTATCTGTTGTCCACAATCATTAAAGAAAGGTTTCCTCTGTACTACCCTGCGTCCATTGCTGACAGAAGCATTGGTGGAGTAGATCAGCTACAATAAACAGTGCATGGAGGCTGCTATCACAAAATTCTTTCCCACCTTCTTTTAATAGTGGATTGTGTTTTAGAGTAAGTATTTTGCCTCGAGCATCGAGATTTGGAACTTATTGTTATGTTGGTTGCGATTCCCAGTCTGACTTGGTCATGGAATCAAATCATAGCTTCTTGAGTGCAGCAGGCTGTGTGTGCATTAGTCCCCTTGTGGCTAAACTGGCTGCATTGGTCAATAAAACTAAATTTTAACTGTCAAAATTGCCCAAAGCAGTATAGATAAAATAATAAATGAGCAATTTTGATCCATAAATCAAAGCCATACTTCTAAAACTGGACAACTGGTAAAACCTGGATTTCCTATTAGACCTGACTTTTTTTTTCCCCTAGTAAAACACATTTTACAGAATTCTGTTCTTCTCCCTTGTCCAAAGCCCTGTAATCGTGTACATCCACATTAATATTACATGTGCAGGTTAGGATGAAAAAATTTTTAAAACTGCTATGATGCAGGACTTGAAATAATGCCTTTGCAGATTGTTTTTTTCCCATGGAAGATTTAGATGCCTTTCACAAAGTGGCGCCACATAAAGACTGTTCAGGTATAGATGACCTGGACCTAGTTGATGGTGTTGTGTAAGAATGACAATTACAAAAGGTTTTATGAATGGTACATTATATAAGTCCACAGCATTTGTGCTAGGGAACATATTATGCTTCACATTTTTCAGAATAAGGAGTTACGATACCTCCCTCTGTTCACTACTTCTAAGAAAATACTGAAGATGGTAAGTCAGTGAAAAATCAATGATACTGCCTAAGACAGAATTGTCCAGGTGTTTTTTTCATTTTCTGTGTATAATCCAGCAGCTCAACAGGAGAGGCAGGAGGAATGGATCTCTTGCTTCAAGATCTGAACTCTGAACTGAACTAAAGTAAAAAGCTTTTTTCTGAATCTTAACTAGCTGTAGACTGTCAGATTTTGTAAGAATGGAATTTACTCAGCTCTTGGTTATTTATGTTGTGTTGCTGTCTCCAAGACTCCGGGAAACCACCCAGAGGCAGGATACCTAAATGCTCTGGTTAAATGTCCATCTCCAGTGTTGGAATAACACCCCTGTCTGTGGTGGTGTTGAGAGACATTTCAGAACAATTTTATGTAGAGAATTTAGTATTTTCTGTGTTACCTCTAAGAAATAGGGAAGAAGAGTTCTCTTTCTGTTACGGTTAGTGCACATAACCTTCTATGCTGTGGTTAAAAGACAAGGCATCTGTTACAGTCCTGGCTAGCTTGGGTTCAAGTGCTCACCGCTCAGCACTGGAAGTCCTGAAGGTCCCAGGATCTGTCTCAGTGCCAGCTGAGACAACAGCTGTCAAATACACAGCCCTCTCTTGACATGGGTAATCCTGTTCTTGCAAATCCTGCCAGAAAAGGACACTGTCTTGGCCTGGGATAAAGTTTGAAGAACACAGAGGAGAATGCCTGTCTTTTCACACTGAAAAAGACAAAATGTTAACAAGAATTATTTCTTAGAAAATATTTTACTACTCACAAAACGGTAGCAGTAACTATTAAAAAAACCCCAAAACAATTGCAATAAGAGTTTCAAGTGTCCCCTTTTTTTCCGAACTTAAGAGGGAATGGGAGACAAGTCCAAGTAGAACTTCTGTCCTTGCCATGAAACATTGAAGAACTCTACAGCATAGGAGTGCAGGGACTTGAAGAACTGTGACTGAGAAGTCTTAGGGAAGACAACAAATTATGCAAGCTTACAGCATAGTGGTAGTTCAGTGCAGCCATAGTGTGGTATCAACACACTGTGACATTTAGGGGGTGTGTGTACCTAAGAGCATAGTTCTATGTTTATTTATCATCTACTTTTTGCAATTTAGGAAGGAGTTTTCTTTCTTTACCCTTTTACCTCTCTCTTAATCCTCAGTTGTCCTATCAAGAGATACACAATCAGCAGCAAAGGCAGAAGATTTTTGGGGTTTTTTTTGGGGGGGTTTGGCTTTTTTTTTCACTTATTTGGATAGTGCTGTCAGTCTTTAGGTTGCAGTTCACTATCAACTTGTCAGTGCAAATGAGGAGTTTGCTCCTTAGTGAATAGGGACAGAGTAAAAGCTGTGTCCTGTTTATGAGGTTCTGTGATGGGAAGAATTTCCCTTCTTGTAGTCTGATATTTTAAGATGTTCTATTTTATTAATCGCCTTAGGTGTATTTGATTTCCTCCTATTACAAAGTTTTTTCTTTAACCTTCTGCTCACCAATAGGCTCCCCCACACACCAGCAAAATGCCACATTTTGTACTTAGAGGCTTACTGATCCAACGTAAATGTGCACAGAAATCCCCCCTCCCTTCCTCAAAGCCCATTTACATTCCTCGTTTTCTGCTCTCTCTGCCAGTGGCATTTGGGGATAGGGAGGGTGGTAAAGAAGCTCGGAAACACTTAGTCCTGGGAGCAGTGGCAGGGCCATTGAAGAGGAGGTGGATGAGAGGAGCCTGAATCTCCTCTTGTCACTCTCCGCTGAGAGGAGCCCCAGAAGTTACTCATCAGGGCCTGCAGACCCATTTTAGAGGGAGCTGCTTGCCTGTTTCCTTTTTCCTTCTCAGCACAGAGAGTGGCTAACTTCTCAGCACTCAGCTGCTTAGGGCTCTGTGTCCTGCCTTGTGTGATGCGTGAGGAACAGGAGAAGATCAACCATCAGGAACTACTGACTCCATGCAAGCCGTGGCACTGCAGCTGGAGCTGCGAGGCTGGGTGCAGGTGGAACAGCACAAGCTATCAAGTATGACAGCTCAGCAGAGGAGCAATCTCATTTTGTTCCCTAGACAAGACTAGATCTATTGGCAGGGGATCCTGCCCACCTCTCTCTGCCTGGGTAGCCAAAGCACCGAATGCATCAGTACTAATGGGAGTAATTCTAAAGGTATCAGGAAAACAACTTGCCTTGTTCATAGACCCAGGAGAGGAGGGGAAGCATGCACCCATTTCCAATTTTTTAATGTCATCATCTATAGGCAAGAATGCTATGGCTCAGGGGATCGGTAGATTTTTCACAGTCTAGTATTACTGTGTATTTTTCCTATCTGGTATTTCTCAGAGAGTTATTGTTTCTGTGTTGACAACATAGAGGCAGAATAAAGAGGGAAAAAAAGGTGAAAGAAAGTAGTATTCTGCAAACATTTTTTACCACATAATTTTGCTTGATACGGGCACAATCCTAGTCTGAGATTATAAATAATATTGCACACATCACAATTTGCGTGCTGGTGTTTAAATTGAATCACTTATTGCACAGTTGTGCCTAAGCAGAGTAGAGGCTTTTATAGACTTTATGGCAAAGTACAGCGAATATCCTCACTGCGTGGTTTCTCTTCAGGCTTGCCTACGTATGCACAAACACCAGTTCACTTTTTAACTGGGTGCTACATAGGTCATGTAGCAGCAACAGGCTACCACTGCCCAGTGACAGAAATGGAACAACTGATGGGTGTTTGACAGTCCTTAGTTGCAGCAAAAGTTCTGCTCTGTTAATGGGGTTTCCTTATTCCATGATATTTTGCAGTCTTCATAACTACTTACGGGATGTGGGGCAGTGGGGGGATCTCTGTGTCACCACCTCATGCCTCACTGCTCAGAACCAGCCTCTGATGCTTGGGTTTTAATTATCTGTCCTGGTCCTGCCAGGAGTCCGTGTTTAATTCTACAACTCCTTTGGCTGCTTGTTTTAACTGCAACGTTTAAGATTAACTAAACTTTAAGGAAGTGAAACAATGTTTTGTTTGTTAGAATTATTTTATAATCATTGCAAAATCCGGAGCCTATAAAGATTTTTTGTGTTCAGAATTGCATAGCTTTCCCAAAAACCCTACTGCTAAGGCAATGATGTATTACTTTCACTTTCATTATATGTTTTTAATCAGAGCGTGACTTCACACTAGACAAAGCGATGCTTTATGCATGGTCTCCCTTGTTTTTTGCTAAAATCTTTTGACATGATTAATTTTACTTTAATGCTTTTGTCTTGTTGTAATGGTAAGGATGATGGGTATAAACCAGGGCAAAAAAATACATGCCTTTCTGTCATAATGCTTCTAAGCATTTAAACATATATTAAATGAAAGAAAAAAGTATCACAAGAGAATGATCTAACTGGAATTAAATTTTTTGCTATGTGAACAGAGAATGCAAGAAATAAATAAAAATGATGCAGTCATTGTTTTAGGTGAGGTTTTTTTGTGTTTTTTTCCATTGCAATTTATCTGTCTGTCTGATTAGAAGTGATGACTAGAAGAGAAATTGTGTCTTCCAGGTTTCTAGATATACAGTGAGTCCTTGTTTCAATCTAAAATACCTTTTTCTATAAAGCACAAAATGTAAAATGTTGGAAGCATTACTGAAGTCTTACATGGCATGTTCCATCCATGTGAAGCTGCAGCTGCAGCAGATACAGTTTTCACATCAGTACTTTGTTTTCCAATAAGATGTTAATTGCTAACATTCCTTAACCTCCCTAGTTTACCACATCATCTGGGTGAACCACAGAGAGAATTCAGTGAACATCACAATAATGGCAAATATATGTATGGGGCATTATGCATTTATGCTTAGGGATTGCACTAGGTTTGGATTTTAATCCAGTGTAAAAGCCAACATCATTGTCCAATGAGAACTGTCTCATGTTTGCATAGAAAAGACAGGGAAATGTCCAGAAAGTTGCCAGACTGGAGAGTTTATTCAGGGTGACCAGCATATATTTTCAGGTTACTTCTTCTCCTCAGGTTCCTTCCTAATCCTTAATCTTGTCTTCTGTTTGTCTTGCCTTCCTGCCCTGTGTTTGGTCAATGTGTAAAGACAAACAGTGAATCAGGCACTCTTGATTTCCTTCCCAATCCCTCTTCTTCCTGCCAGCAGCAATCACACAGTGTTAAGGAGTTGTCATTTACTCATCTTCCTCTGACTTCCTAGTCAAAACGAGCAGCCAGAAACCTTTCCATTCTGGATGCTCTGATAAAGGCAGTCCATCTTTTCCTTGCTTCCCCAGGTTGGCTGTGCTTTCATTTTTACATGAAGCAGTCTCCTGCAGGTATTCCAGTCTGAATACAACGTTTTATTTCTGTCATTTTGACTTTTTAAATTTTCCTTGAATATATTCTGTGATAGTGCAGCAGTCCTCCATCTTCAGTAACAACATTTTGAATGTGGGCCAGCATTTAGGCATACCGGTGGTGCTCAAAACCCTTAGAACATCATTATTTATGTATTTTATCCAAAGGGAAGTCAAGTAAAAGGAAGGTAGAGTGGTTTGCTTCAAAGTCAGCATCAGAGAATCCAGGTCTCTCCACTCCCCAGCCTGCATTGTTTCTGCTGGAATAGGTTATATTTCTTTCTTCCATTCATATTTCCTTTGGCAGTTCTGTGGTGCTCAGTTGTATCAGCCTTTCCTACACTGAATGATGCTTTTTCCTTCCTGAGCAAATTTATAACAAAACTCATGGTCCTCTTTTTCTGAAATGTCTTTGGAGTCTCTGAGAACTTCTCAGTCCTTCATGTGTTGGACTGTTTTATCCAGTTTTCTATTTTCCAGGTTGGCTACTTATAAGACAAACAGTATGATTATAGCTCACATTAGAGGTTCTTGGAAGAAATTTTCAAAGGCTTAAATGTCAGCTTGAGTACTACTAGATGCCTAGCACACATTGTGCCTTTGGAAATGAGGTGTCTTTCAGGTAAATACATTCATCCACTGTAAAGCTTTTACTCTTTTGAAGAATGATAGTGTGTTAGAAGCAAAGGTTTCCTCCTTCAATTTACCCCAGATCAATTGTAACTGAATGAAAGAAATGATGTTTGCAAAAGAATGTGACAAATCGGATGGACAAGTTGTCTTGATAAATTTCTTCCTCCTCCTCCTTCTTTTTCTTTTTTTGTACTTGTGACAATAGTGCAAGTGTCAAATAGTGCACTTAAGTTAGTCAAAGAATGTGTCTTGATGAGCACTTCTTGGCAGCCCTGATAAATTTCATCTCTTACTCCATTTATCCAGCAGTTGGGGATGATGCAGCTTCTGCTTCAGTGCTGTGTCAAGGATGGTTTCAGCACTGCACTGAAAAGCTTGAGCAAGCATTAGGATATTGTTAAGCCAGTAGTCTTTCTATTACCCACTAGACAGATTTAATAAATGTGGTAGATATATGTAGACGTTGTATATGTACACACATGCACATGGTTATATGTATCCTCCTTAAAGAAACACATGGATTGCACTGAAGGCTAATTGTAAGCATAATATCCATCTATGTTTTCCATCCTTATACTTAGACCCTTTTAAAAGGTTCAAAAGCAAGAAAATACAGTCACGAAGGAAGAAAGATTCACACACAGAAAACTTGACTGATTGGTATGACTTTAAGCCTGGATTGAGGAGATTAATTCAAGGTGGTCATACACACTGCCAATAAGCCACATGTTTTACACCTACAGGGAAGTAAGAATATAGAAGTGAGAAACAGAAATACAATGAAGAGTATATTTTTACATGTGACATACCAGAGGTTAACCACAACTCCCATTCAGAGGATGATGTGTGGGAGTTGAACTGTGCAAGTGCCATTAATGGCACACGCCTGTGTATCTAAGAGCAAGACAGAAGTCTGAGAATGAGTAAAACCTAGCAGGTGAAAACATAGTGGGTTCTCACAATGATTGCTTTATTTATGTGTTAAATATTATTTTCTCTGCACTGCCATTTGAGATAACTTAGAAGAAATGTCATCCCTCTTTGTGCACATTTTTATTTTTGATTACAATCTTGTCAGCTTCTCCTTTTACACAACTGTTATGTGGTTGTTTCCTCTCTTCCCCGTGCCTTACTTGTAAATGCGGTGTGTTGAAGATTCTGAATATCTTTCTATTCCTGTGTTCCCAGTCCCTACACATCTTGCTATGGTGTAGCTTTGAAACAACTCTTATCACTGCATTGTCTGTTCATACTAAAGCCCTCAACAGTCTTTCAGCTTCTCTTGGCTACTTTCTGCCCTTTGTTATGGACTTGTGGACACCCACCTCTGTGGAAACCAGGCTCTTCCTATCCTCTTGCATATACAAAGATGTCTGAATTTACCTACTCAACTTCATCCTCAGAAATGCCATTGGCAAACAGTTAGTTCCAGGGAGAGTCCAGAAGTCTTACCCAAATGTCCTGTTCCCTGCTGTGCTCAGCCAAGAACCCTTTGTGGTTGAAAACCTGAGTGGGATGAGAGAACAGGACACAACCCCCTTCCAAAACCCTTAGGAGTGCCCTTTCCTCAGGCAGGATACTGAGGCAGTGCACAGCTGAGCAAGAAGGCAGCAGGTGTAAGACAAATGAGATACCCCATGATCGATGCCATTTTCATAGCAGATGCTGATGTCAGGCTTCTGTGGGGACATCTTACAAAGAAAAGTGCTGGCTCCTGGAGATTCCACTCCTTGCTATATCCGTGCCAGTGCATCAGAACCTTTGACTCAAAGCCTTCCTCCTGGATCACAGAGCTTACCTTTGTCTAAGCCATCTTTTAACTTGAGATACATATTTTTACAGATGTCTTGAGGATGACAGTTGCAGCAACCTCTACTTCTTAGTTCCAAAGCAAAATAAAAAAATATATTTCAAATGTTTTGGCAAAACAATAGTCATATCAGAATGTCCCTTCTCTTCTCAACATCTCTTGTGGAAGAGGGTTGCTGTTAGAGCACAATTTTTTAGCTTGTGAATCTTCATGTATGTCCCAATGGGTATTTCACAGCTCCACAAAAGAAAGTTTTGTCAAGCTTTGCAAGGCTAACTGCAAACTGCCTACCTACAAATGACAAGTGCTATGACTTCACCAGGTGATCAACAGAATGCAGATACATGGGCATAATGCTGACCTGGAGGCTCTGCAACATTTTGAGTCCGTCTCAGCCTATGGGCATTTTCTCTCTGCTATGTGCACACATCTGGTCCAGCAGGAGCTGGGAAGTGTGTTGTCCTGTCTTCTGTCCAAAGCAAGTGTCTCACCTGGCTGGATACAGATTTCAATAAAGTCACATAATTTCTAGTGAATGGAAGTATTGCCAAAATGTTCTCACCAGACCTGTTTGTGTAGGTCCCTCAATACTATTTGGCCACTGTCTGTAAAAAAGTCAGCCATCTGGAATAATGCTAACACAAAATTATATGTTACTGTGCTCCTGGCAAGCATAGTTTTCTGTTTTTTAGATGATTCCAGGTAAAATCTGTGTGTTTATTCTTACCTACTTGCTCTGGGATTTATGTAGCATTGATGGGAGCTGAAATATGGCACATATGGAGATGCAAATGAACTCAGGTGTGTTTCTAGTTTCTTACTTTGGGAAGCATTCCCTTTTCCAGTGGCTAATGTGGCACTTATGTACAAATGGGTTGCAAACAGAATGGCAGAACACTGCTAGCTGGGTAAAATGTAATAATAAAAAACTCTAATTGAAATCCTCAGATTTCTTTGAGAAATTGGTACATTTTATGTTCTCAAATGTTCTTAAAAGGCAGTTTCCTTCTTAGAAGTGTTTTGTACACAATTATTCACAATACAGAGTTCTGAAGCCTGCCTTAGCTTTCTCCATTTTTCTAAGTCCTTTAGTTCCCTTCCTTAGAAGGGAACATTTTTCATCCTCAACCTCATTTGCCTTATATGTTCTTACTGTGTTGTAGAGGCTCACTGTTTCTAGGAAGTCATTCTCCTCTTAGTTTTCCTCTATTTTCTCAGAGCTTAAGTTCCTTTCTCCCCTCCCTTCCCCATCCTTTTCACCTTCCCTATACTGGCCCCTCTACTTCCCTACCTTCTCTCTGTTTAAGATAGAAATAACATTTATTACATACTTGAGGAGGGTTTTTTCTAAGCTTTCTGTCTCATACCAGGTGTTGTATGAGCTACTGCTTTGATTTAACTGAATGCTGGAGTATCTGCAGGAACAGACTAATACGTCTTTACAGGGATGGGTTCTGGTATGTTGTTTTGTCATATTTATATATTGTGATTCTACTCTCAAATGGGGATTGTGCTACTATACAAGGCATGCAACTGCAGAATGACTGTTCACACCGAGAAAAAAAGTGTTAACAAATTGAATAGTAATGAATTAACCTGCAGAAAAAGCATTTTGCCCTAGTACACAGAAACCCTGCATAACTAGAGCATATAATTTTAAATGAAGCAGGCTCTAGGAATGCCTCAATGGATGTGATGTCGACAGTAGCTCATAATTCATGGATATGAATTATGGCTGAATATCAGGAAAAAACTTCCTGACATTGAGATCTATTAGGTTGTGGAATAATCTCCCATGGGAAATGGTGGAAATCCCATTGCTTAAGATCAGACTGAGCATTAGGAATAGGACAAATCCTGGCCTGGCCTCAATCTTTTAGGGCAAATTAATTAATTGCTTTAACATATGCCTTCCCATCAGTCTAGACAAGTTGTGTCTTCTGGTACTTGCCAGTCAGGAGCAACAATGGCAGCTGTATCATGAGCTGCCCTACCTTGCCCCATGGCTGTGCCACCTCTGCTTGTGAAGAGATCACCACCTGGGCTGAAAAATAGGGGTGCCTTTGAGCCCCTCTGGAGCTGTTCTGGAGAACCACTCTGCTGGCTTCTTGGGGGGCTAGTGTGAAATAAACTGGGCTGTCTTTTTGGTGTGGAGGAGTGGCTGGTTTCCAGCTGCAGTGCCCTGGACTAATGTGCGAGTGAGGGCTTAGGTGTGTAAGCAAGCCCAGCACCCCAGCTGTTTGTCATGAGAGATCCTACTCAGGATCCTTAAGACCAGGAAAGGGAATAAGAATCTTTTCCACAGTGTGAACATCTGTTTTCCATGAAGTGGGTAAGCCTACCCAAGCCTTCCCTGAGCTCAGCAAACACCCTGAGCGGCCAGTGGCTGATGCAAGCCTGTCGTTTGCAGCAACAAATTATCTGTGACTGAATCATTTTAAATATTCCCATTTTATTACAAGTAGATAATGTATTTAATGCACACAATTTAGCTTTAATTGGGGGGGGAAGCCTTCAACTCTTGAGATGGCTGTAGCTAAAACTATTAAATCAAGCTTATTTCCTTTTGAGCAGAAACTGCAAGCAAATGCAAGTAAAGTGATGGTTCTGCAGTGATGACATTAATGTATACGAGTAGACCTATGCTTTGAGATCTGATTATTTAAAAAAAAAAATATATAAAATGATTAAAAAAAGGTTTGACTCCAAAACTCCAACTAGAAGATGGTAAATGTTCCTCCTAGACTAAGCAGCAAAGGAAAAATTGAGAGAGATGTGCTTGCATCACTTTGAGGTGGGGAGGCTTGGCAAATTATGTTGTTAGAAATCATTAAAATATATTTAAATAGAATTACCATGATGAGTGATGTAAGAGCCATGTTCCTTCTCTTCTCGTCCCTCCCCCCCCACCAGTTTTACATGCAGAATAACAAAGTGTGTGGCTCCAATCTGTACTCAACAGCAGCTGCTTGCTTGCTGGTCAAGAATTGCAGCTGCTGTATGTGCACAGCCTTAACAAACATAGACACCATATGTAAAAGATACTTTTCTAACTGAAATGACATGAAAGGAATGTCAGGAAGCTCCAGGATCAGAAAGAAAGAACCAGATTTTGCTTTTTTCTTGATTATAGACTAACAAAAAATAAGTCCAATTAAAGAGAAGTCTTCTGCCCTCATGCATATGAAAGGCATTGAGCAGGCATAACTAGTGCAGAATTTGACTCCCAAATTAACTCATTTGCTGGATGCAAAACTGAAAAAAAATCCTTATGTCCAGCTTATAAGTGTATATAATGAAAAACTGCAACAGCAGAAAAATGTATTCATATTATATCTCTAATTCAGGAAAGTATTAATCACACTGATGTTCAGCAGCCTGTTTAAATACACGCTTAAGTACTTTACTAAGTACTGCCTGTAAACAACTCTATATGATGGTGCATTAACATAGGACAGAGTTTATCTATATACTCTCTCCAGAGGACTGCAATTATTTTAAGTACCGTGGCAGCCAGTAGCACAGAGCTGGATGATCTGTGGTGTCCAAATCCCAGCCTTCTGGCTAGTCCCCATGCAGCCCTTGTCTCCCAGCTGCATTACCACTAATGTGTGCTCAAGCTCGTTTAAACTTTGTTTTATTCAGCAGAATCACGACTGCTGGAATCAGCTGGGCATTTACTGGCTCCCATTACCTTCAGCTCCAGGAAAGAAAACCATGTTCAGGGCAAAGATGTCCTATGGAAGGGTTTATACAATACTCAAGCTTCCAACTTCTGTCCTGTTAATGTTCAGGATGTTTTGGGGGCTTCCTGCACCGGGGCATATTTCACCCAGCAAGACTGGAGCCACTGTCCTGTCAGCTTCCAGGCTGCCTCTAGCACTGCTCCAAGAAATGATCACTTCAGCACTCAGAAATTTGATTTTTCTTAACTGCAAAGATTTACAACATCAATAAAGCCCTGACATAGCATCCTTTTTCCTGAAGCCATGAGTTGGCTTCACTCCAGCAGCTTTATTTTAGCAGCCTGGCTTCTCCTCAGAGAGGCAGGGCCGCCATGGGAAGGGGTTCCCCCCCAGGTAAAGTGTTGGTGCCCACCTGAAGTAGTTGCAGTCACTTCAGGGCTTTCATTTGAAACTTTCAGTATTGGAAAATAATTCATTGCCATCAGAGAAAATGATTGAGGGAAAGTGTTCTGGCTGTACATGGCACAAAGCAGTGCTGTTCAGTGGGAATGAAGCTACCTCTTGATACCATGGTTTTTTTACCTCTTCACTTGAAGTCCCTAATTACCTTTTTGCATAATGCAAAAACTGTTCTTAAGGGCTCTGTGTTTCCCCTGAGGCTCAGAGGTTTTGCAGGGTGTTGCAGGGTTAATCTTCAGTAGCTGCTGGAATGGCCCAGGGGTGCAAAGCCAGGGGTGGGGATCCTCTTCCTCTTCACCGAAGCAAGGCTGCAGAAATAGTACTAAAGTGGGAAGTGAATAATTGCACACCAGTTTTGGGTGTCAAGAGCCCCACAGAGGGTGCAGGTGGGGTTGAGGAGTAGCTGGTTTTGGTTGGTTGGGTTGGACAATGAGGGCAGACACCAGAGTGGCTCACAAGTCCACAGCTGGAATCCATCTTGGGTGGCCTCCAGAGGCTGGTGCAAAAATGTCAGGCAAATATAGCAGGAAAAAAATCCCACACAAGCAAAGGAGAGTCTAGGCTGTTAGATGTAAGAAAAGAGAATGGTGTGGACCAAATTCATATCACTCTGTGAAATCTGTGGGTGAATTGTATTAAGAATTTAATGTCTGTTCTGGTTATAAATGATTTGTCCAGTAGAGCAACCCACAGACAGATGCTAAAAACTGGGACTGGGAAGAAATACTCAATTTACCCATTTTTGATCATTTATATATACCTTTTCAATGCATTGTTTCCTGCCACTGGTGGATACAGCACCTGCTGAACTCGGGCCCTTGACCAACTGGGACCTTTAAAACAAAGGAGAACTTGAGAGCACACCAGTTGGGGCTAGATCAGTAACATGAAGTCAGTTCAGTTATCACTACACCACACCATAACAATTTCAGTACTCACAGTTCTACCCTGGGACTGTCCCCTCAGAGCACAACAATAATCCTGCCCTTTGTCATGTGCCCAAATAAAGTGTAACTGAGTACCTAATTCTGATTACTTCAGGGAACTTGCTGCAGAGTTACATTAGCTGCGTTGCCAACAACTTTATCTCTGATCTTGCACATTTTGTATATTAAGACAAAGCTTTGTGATTCAACTCATTGTTTTTCAAATGGGAGGTTTTGATCTTGTGGTTGAAAATTAAAAGTCAATTGAAAGTAAATTGAGGAAAGTCAATTGAAGGGGCATCGAGCATATGTAGTGTCTTGGATATAGTGGTCTGGCTTGTAATTTTTGAAAATGTTTTGGGTTATCGGCAATTATCCTGTAGACTAGAGAACAAATAACTAAGCCTTCAAGGTAGTATGATTTGAAGACAAGATTTTTGCAAACTTACTTAGTATTCATTTTTATCACAACTATGTTTATGCACCCTGGTGCTGCAATAGGAATGAATTTATATGTGAAGATCCAGTGAAACGGATCTCAGCAAGTGTCCCAAACAGGATTTTGCAGTTGTTCAGATGTTCCACATATTGCAGAACACCAAAGAGTACTTTTTGCCAGAAAACAAAATAAATCAGAGGACTTACCACTTGAAAGCCTACATACAGCTGATCATACAGAGCTGTCTTTGCAGACTTAATGCCTAAGGACTCTACGGAATTTTAACGAAGTTATTTCTGTAATAAATATTCCATACTGCTTCTTGGGATATGTAGAGTCAGTGCAAAGTTTCAGTGTTTCAGTACTGTGTAAATAAGGTTCAGTGGCATAAAGAGCAGGTTGCTTTTGTCAGCTCATTTTGCATTGAAATTGCATTTGAATTGGTTGCTATTCTTGTTTGTTTGCCACCTGTGGAAGTTTACTGAGTCTGGATCTTTCGTAATTCTGTTGTGGCCAAAGGATAGCAAGAGATCCAGCTGATCTACTTTTCCCTGAGGTAGCACCCACTAGTTGAGCCACAATGCCTGCTGCTAGTGCTGGTGTTCCTAAGTGGTTACAAATGTAAGGTAAAATGTGCTCATTTAAACAATGTAATCAGTGCTTAAGGTAGTTTAAGCTAGTGGCTTCTTCTAATTGTAAGAGACTAGAAGCAATTACCCCAGCCCAGCTGATAAGTGGTGGCTTCCTCAAGCACAGTGCTACAGCAAAGCAATAGCGTTGATCATCTGTTCGTGCTCTGTAGTATGAATCAAAACTGTTTGTATCAGTGGTAACCTAATTTGTGTAAAAACACATTTATTTTAGCCAGATGTGGATCAGCAGTCTCCATATTAATATATATGATCAAATGCACTGCACTTGGGATTATATTCTGTCTTTATTAATTTATATAAAGACTGCAAACTCCTTAGGCAGGATCGGTCTGCATTAATGTCCAGTAGTGATGCACTGTGCATTTTATCAGCATTTTTGCCATGAATTAAAAAAAGAACAGCTCAAATGCTGTTCTTATTTTATTTCCTTTGTGTTTCTATTACTGCCATATTTTTTACATCTCCTTCTCTTTGTGAAAATCCAAATTTATCAGGAATGAAAGTTAAATTGAGTTTTCACCTGCAGGGTATGTGACAGGACATAGAGTTGGGCAGGCACATATCTGTCTGCCCATGCTCCTCTCCCAGTTCACAGCTAAAGCGCAATCCTGCCAAATCTAAGTGCTGCACTGCCACTTGGGTATATCCCTGCATGTGGCTCTTTCAAGGTGGTTTTTGAGACACTTGCAGGGAAGTCAGTCTGTGCAGTATTGTCTGTGACAGGCTGCAAATCGCAAGTTATTCCATTGCTGCGGTAAAGAGGAGAACTGAGGGTGTGCTTACCCCTGACAGTACTTCTGCCCTGTGTTAGGAGCATTCCCAGCAGCTGCTCTTGGGTAGTTCTTCCTCTGCTGAGCAGAAGGACTTTCCCTATTCATACCATACAAGGAAAAGAAAAGACTGACTTCAAAATCATCCTGGCTTTTTGCTCGCCTTCTCTTGGTCATGGAGAAGAAGGAGTCTGTAGGAGCTTCCAAGGCTGGGCCAGGTCGTGAGAGGGTACTGTGCAGGGGAAATAATGGTGTTGGTATTTTTGTGGGAAGCTGGAAGAAGCTGGATGTTGGGAAGGAGTGTTTGGTTGTATTTTATATACAGGTTTAATATAAGTAGTATTATTGGGATGTTATTGGGTGCCTTCAGAGGCACCTCTTTGGGGAAGAGTGAGAGAAGGCATAATTCAGCAGCACTGGAAATGCAGGTAAATACAAGTCCCTTCGCTCCTTCCTGGATGGACTAGGCATGCTTCAGCTTCATCATGCTGTCTCCAAGAAATCATTCTTTAAGGAGATGAGAAGAGAACTGTAATCTGGCCACCATTATGCAATTCGGTTGGGGATTAACTGAGTAAAACACTGTCTTTCCACTGGAAAGGACTGACTGTTTTAGAAAGGATTCTTTTTTTTCCCTTTAATTCTGTAGTTATCTTTTTGTGTCACAGTTTCCTCGCACAGTCTTTCCTCTTCCTTACCCCAGTAATGAGGAAGCACGCTCTTTGTTAAAAGCGAGCATGTTGTTTTTACCCAGCTTCCAGATCATTATTAAGAGAGAAAGAGGGAGAGAGATTTGGCGGCGTGTTGGTGGGGACGGGAACTGTGCCTGCTATATTTCACTGGGACTGGCACGTGGAGTAGAAAAGCAGATGTGTGTGGACTGCCAGAGAAATCGCTGACTGATCCTTGCGCAGTCTGGGTTCGAGGAGCTGAGACAAGACGAGGCAAAGCAGGTATGACTGATGCCCGTGCCAAAGCCTGAGCACCTGCCATGCCCATTGCAGGCAGTGGGGGCTCCGCATCCGCCAGGATTGATGCACCGAGCATTCCCCGGCGCTTGTGTACTCCGTGTGATTTCTTCCCTTTCACTCCGAACACGGGGAACAAGCAGAAGTTAACTGCTTGGGAGAAAGCTGGCTGTGCCTTTTTCTGTGCTGCGTTTCACCTCTTTTGTTTTTTGGTTGGCTGCAAAACCTGAAGCCAAGAGATGACTGAAACGCCTCTCTCCGGGGAGGGGGGAGCCGGGCACGCCGCACCCCATCTAGTGGCTTAGCCTCACACTGCCGGCGGCAAGGAAATGCGGCAGCAGGAGGAGCAAGAGGAGGAGGGGGAGGGCTCCTGCAACTCTGGTATGGGCTCCGTAGACTTCCACGGCACCTACGTGAGTGATTCGGAGATGCTGAAGCAGCAGCAAGGTGTTAGCTGTCTGTCATAGCTGCGGTGGGTCACACACGAGGGACTCGCGCCCAGCTTGGAAAGAGTGTGAGACACACAGCAATACTAAACCCTCTGGAGTTAAGAAATGTGAGAATTAAGCTGCCTCTGCAACCCTAATTCGGCCTCTGTTTGCATAAGCACTAAGATAAAATCTCCAATGATATCACACAGTATTCTTTGTCACACGTCAGTGCACAGAAGGGACTGCACTGAATTTCTGCTCCCAGTGTTTCTCCTCTGTTGTTCAGCAGGTAGATCCTGTCTGTTACATGCTTCTGAAATCTTCAGAAGACAATTTTTTCACAAGGTTTTCTTCACAGACTTCACAACAACAGAGGCCAAGTGCTTCATGGACATTCATTGTGGTATTTTTGTACCATCCTCTTTGTGAGGAGCACAGTCTATCATTGTTCCCATTTTGCAGATGAGCAACATAGGAATGTGGTTAAAGTCAAAGGTATCCTTTATTTTGGGGTGCCTATTTCAAGATCCCTCAGACCATGCTTTCCAGATGGCCTCTCCCACCTACTTCTGTTATAGCAGTGAGCACAGAGCGCTCCTGCATATCAGGCACAGGATCAAATCAGCCTCTGAAAATCAAGCACAGGTAAATTAGTGTTATCAGAACAGGAGAAATGGGTAGCTGTAGAAAAAAAAAACAGCTTAAACCAAAATTAAAATATACTTTCTTCTTTTCAGGATCATTTTTCTGCCAGATTCTTTCTTTAAAAAGACTCACTGGGGGGTTCTGAGGAGAGACTGTGCTAGCATGAGGAGTGGCCTAGATTGCCCGGGCTGTAAGAGGAACAGGGCCACAGCAACCCTGGGTTAAATCCATTTCAATGGCTTGGTATTATGTGCTGAGGTTGAAGTTTCACAACCATTACAAGCTGATCCAAACTGGTGCTGCAGCTAATACATCAGTCTCCTTCCCTTCTTCCCATGGCCTCGCACTCCTGCTCACTCCAATTTGTGAGGCCAGGCAGGGAAGCCTGGTGGGGAACAGATCAGGGTTAAATTCAATGCACCTTAAAAAAATAATGTGGTTTCTCGACTGTTTATTTCTTGGCTTCATGCATGCATTGGCCATCACAGAGAATGATGGATCCTGAGACAAGAAGAGGCTGAAGTGTTTTTTGCAGTGACAGTTTCCGCAGACCTCTGGTGTGCATGGGACCAGACCTTCAGCGAGAAGATTCTCCTGGGAACCAGGGGGTGTAAACATGATTGGGTTCCACACAGATGTGCTGACAGCAGAGGCATGCAGTAAAGACTGTAAGTCTTAGAGTTCTGGATCAGTATGTGCTGCTGCGCTTGCTGTCTTGAGATGAGATCTTGTCTTGCTTGAGATTTTGCTGTCTCTTCCTCCAGGTCCAGTACTTTTGCCGGGTCCCCTCTGATCTGTCTTGATCCATTCCTGCCCTTTTCAGTTTCACTCTGTTCTTCAGTTCAGTCTCCACCAGAATGTGGTCCAGGCCATGTTTACTAGCACAGTGAGTCCCAGTTTCATTCATGCAGACTGTGTGTCTCAATCCTCACTTTCTTTCACCTAAGTGAAAATTATACTTTCCTGAACAGTACTCTTTGCAAAATAAATATCTTCAACAAAAGATGCAAGCCAGTTGAGGATACTTAGTTATGTATATTTGAAGTATTTGAGATTGATCACAACAGCTTTACTTTAGTCTACTTTCTATGTCAAATCCTGCAGTGCCATCATGGCCAGTGATTTGAATTAACATGACCTTTCATCTTGTTTGTCAGCAGTCCATGACCATGCACTAGTGTGTGATTTGTGAATTATTTGTGATTCCGTGTGAACGTGGTTCAGCCCATGAATTTTGACACCTCTTGATTTAAATAGCAGCTACTCATGCTGTGATACTCAGCTTGGTATTCAGTTTTGAGAAACACGGTTTTCCGTCTGTTTCCTGACTAAATGATTTCTAAATCCACAAAAGGTTTTTGAGAACACAGGACAAAATTTTTGGTATGAGTACTCATATGGAGTGAATTTTTTGGATTGTTATGAGTAAGCATCACAACACATTTTTCATTGCTGCTTTTATGAAAATAATGAACGGTACTGTTGTCATACAAAGCAGAAGAATATTAACATAAATTTAGTCCACATCTATTAGTGGATTTTTTTTTCAGCTATACATTCTCATTTTGTCTTTTGTGTATAGATTTACAAAGTACGTAATTTGTGCCAATTTTACCTAAGTATGTGGTTTTGCTGCCCCAGTCAAATTTCCTGCCCTGAATTTGAAAATTGTCCATGGGTCTGCCATTTCCATTCCTTAGGAGCTCATCTGTGGGGAGAGGTCTAGGAGAGAAACATTTCTGCCTGGTTTTTGTTGGAGAAACCAGTCTTTGGTGTTACCTAATTTATGTGGATTAATTCCTGTGCTTCTTTCTGTATGTGTATTTGTCTGGCTCCTGTGTGGACATTTCTGTTTCTGCATGCTGTGATTGGGCATGCTGGGAGTTAAACATTTTGGAGTTTCAGGTGTTTCTTCAGATACCCTTATGAGGTATGTATCTTGTGGGAAAGGAACGTTTTTTTCCCAGGTGGTAGTCATTGGAACAATCCTTCCACCATCTTCTGCTTTAGGTCTTTAGGTATGGGCTGTACTTTCTTGTAAACAAGATCTATCATTTGCAAATACTGAAGTATTTAAAAAGAAAACTTGAAAAATCCATAGCAGTTAATTTTAGCAATGAATTTAATTAATCTACTATGAATGAACTTAGGTGTATTGAAACTGCTTTTTTAATAGGGTGAAGTATGGGTACATCCCTTCTCCATGTAGAGTTTTCCAAATGGAAAATCACATTTTCTTCTTCTGGAATGAATTCCAGACTTGGTGGGAAGGAAAAAAAAGCCTTCTGGTTGCTCTAAATGTTAGGCAGGAGTTGAGAGCAGAGTAGGAAGAAGTGAGACTGAGAGAGAAGATTGTGAAAGATTTGGGTTTTGGGGCAGTGGGGGCCAAGTAAGATATTGCTGCATGTGATGAATGCCTTTAAAGATGCGTCTCCGAGGAGCATCAACAGGATCCAGCCAGGGAAACAATAAGGAGGGGCTGTGATTGTCCTGAGCTTGGAAGGTTGCCTTCAGAGGAGACCAGGAGAATGAGTGCATCTCAAGGTCAGGTAGAAATTGAGCCATAAATGAATACAACTGGTCACAAGCAGTTGGGCATTAACACACCATTCCTGGTTATGGTTTTCTGCCCCGTGGCACTTTTGGAGAAGGGAATGCATGTCCTTGAGCTGACATCTTGGAGAATCTGAAAGCCCCCTGTGAGACAAAACAATATTTCTTTCCAGAGCTCTCTAGCAATTCTGCAGTGGTTTTCTCCCATCAGGGACTATTCATCATTTCGTTCATGAGAAGCTTTTGTTGTGCAAAATGTCATATCATGAGACTTGTTGTGATGTGATGAGATGTCATTTCCCAGGAATACATGTTGGGCTTTACTTCAGTGATTGTAAACCCAGGCGTGAGTAGGTACACAAGATATTCTACTGGGGAGCAGCCATCACTGAGGTAACATTGCATAACTCATGGTGGTGGTGGACAAGTGTCTCTTGATAAATGGTCTGTGGAAATCCCTGGGGCATGTGGATGGCAAGGGGCAACCTTCAGCAGGTAGGTGGGTAAGCAGGGAGTAACAAAACAAGAACAATTGACACTTAGTCTTTCTACAGGACCATGCATTACATCCTCTGCTCCAAGTCTTGCCAAGGTCTTTGGTGTACTGACTTTCATGAGCTTCTCAGAGCTGCATCAGCAGCTCAGCTGCATGGAGTCATTCCAGTGGGGAAGGCAGCAGGAGAGCACAGCAGAGTGTGTATGGGTTTTCTATGCACTTCATGGGGAAGATTTTGTCAGGGTTTTGGTATAGAAACATCAGTTTTTGAGATGTGGGTGCAGTATTTTTATACCTTATTTAAACATTGTTGATCCAAATAGGCATCTTTATTACTCAAATGAAATTCAAATGGGTGCTTGCAGCTTTGAAAATGTATGGATAAAATTTGTTCATGCAAATTTTTTACTGTATATGTTCCTGAGAACTCAACAGAACACTTCACCATAGGGTGAATTTCACCCATGGAAACAGACAGTTCTGTACTCAGAACTTGCATCCAAGTAACTTTAAAGCAATTTATCTCAGGAGGGAGCTGAGCATGCCAGCTATTACTGATGTTCTGTTTGCCTGATTGGTGTGTCAGCATGAATTTAGTATTTTTAGATGCTCACATATGAAAATTTTAGCCCTCTAAAGCAACTAAACCAAGAAACTCCTTGACCTCTGGAAAAACCTGGGAAAACCTCCGAGAATGTATAAAAGAATAAGTCTTGACATTTCAATGGAAAAGAATTTATATATCTTCACAATGAGAAATACCCTAATTAATACAAAATATCATTCACTGTGTTGTGAATGGACTGTGATCTGCTCAGATAACTCTTTTTTGGTACTCATGTTATTCTGCAGCCCCAGCTGAAGTATGGACTGTGTCCTAGATTAACTCCGCAGCTCTGTGCCCATCCTACTTGTGATGGCTTGAATGAAGTTGCCACAAAACTAGCATGGGAAGGAAGAGGAGGTGAAATTTCCAGCTGAGCTGATGGTGTTCTCAGTGGTGCAGCTGGAGCAGAGCTGTATCAGTTATATTTCCTCAAAGGTGACTTTGAGGCACAGTGCTTCATCATAAGACTTTCTGCTTATGATAACTGCTGTTGGATTGTCCCAGGCTTCCCCTAGTGCATTGAGCTCAGACTCAAGGCTGACACTGGCATGTTACTAGAAAAAACATTTCACATGTATTTACTTGAATTTGAGGTGACAGAATGCAGTTTGGCCAGGAATGTTTATGGGTATTTGCCATCTATGCTGATTATTCTCTTCTTATAACTTTGTTTTATTATCTTTGTGCAGAAAATACCAGTGGATGAATATCTGATGCCTTTAAAGCTAGTGCAAAACTATCACCACATTCACCGAGGCTAGAATTTCATACTTGTGGTCAGTCTTTCCCCACAGTTATTAAGTAACAAACAGTTGAAGAGAACAATGCACAGGGGAATCCTAGCATTTGTTTTTATAACCTCCTTGGTGAGAAATAACGAGTAGCATTCTGTAATAAATGCGTAGTCTTTCTGCAAATGATGTATGAAACACAGAAAGGTAAACAGTATCTGGTACTTTGTTCTCAGGAAATAAGTGGACCAGCTGTGGTCTGCCCAGCATTTTGTTGATAAGAGTTGGGAATGAAGTGAGTATTGTGTCTCTGCATGAGTATTGCGACTGCCATGACCAAATCACAGTCTCCTAAAGTGAGTCTTTCTGTAAATTCCTTCTGTACTGGAAAGAGACATCTCTGATTGCTCTGCCTTCTTCAGAGCTGCAGAAATAACCAGTTTTCAAGAAGCAGTAGTTGAATATTATGTAGTCAACACAATAGGCTGTTAATATTGTGGAAGGTCATTATTGACTCCATATGTCCTCTGATAATGACATCCTTGTTCTGGAAACACACTCTTCTCTTGCGTCATCTGCACAGGTCATTAGAGATGCTGAGCATGACTTCTTGGTGTGTACTGAGTCTTGAAGGGGCTATGCTCAAGCTGTGCAGTAGTTGAGGAAGAGATTTCTTGGCTTTCCTTACAGTACCTTCTGTATCTCAAGCAGCTGAATACTTCAGGGAAGTGAAAAATGCATGGGGTTGGTTTCTTCATTGTTGTTGGGGCTTGGATTTGGGTTTTTTTGGTGGGTTTGAGGGGGTTTTTTGAGTAGAGGAATCTAGTACAATTTCTGAAAGGAGTTTTTAGCAGAACATGGGAATGGCTATAGGCTGTATCACAGATTTCAGATCTCCTGGGACCAGAGCTCATTCTCCTCCTGTCTTGAGAAGTGCTATTCCAGTTCTCCCTTCTTCCCTGGTAGTTAGCGTTGAAGCGACAATAGACAGGGGAAGGTGTAAGGAGGAGGAGGAACTGATGACCCTTTGATTAATGTATGGAGCACAATCAAATGCCGTTTCCTAAATGTGCAGTTATTGGCAGAAACTAAGCAAAACTAGGTAAGAGAAAGAGCACACATTGTTGCTTGTTTGGTGTGTGAGGTGTGTGATGGAGGTGCCTTTGAAGCATCATTGCATCTGGTTGGCCTCACAGGCTTCATAGTTGAGAGTGTTTGCTTTCCTGAGCATTTGGCTATAACCTGTAGTCTCTGATTTTGAAAGTAGTTTTCAGAACATTGTCTGGTACTTTTTGTTAGCTGAGCTTTGGCATATATGAGGAATTTCTTATTGGGATATCTGTCCTGATATGCAGTGCTGCTGTGTCTTCCACCTGCATCTCTATCTGAAGAACAACTGAGTGTCACCTCCTGCACAATGTCTCTGATCTTTGTGTGGTGAAGTATTTCTTAGCAAACGCCACTGCAGTCTTGGTCTCCACTGCCTTCCAGATTATTCTCAAGTATAAATCCTCCATTTGGTTTTGACTTAGAAAGCTTTGCATGTTACATACCTGTACTTGAGAAATTGCCTTCCCCCTTACCAAGGGTCTCCTACCAATCTCACATCAAATGCATGGGAAGGGGGCTGGTGGGAGTGCTGTCTTTAGCAGGGCTGTTTGGACGTGTTTGTGCTCTTGGTCCAGGAGGGCATGGGCATCCTGAGCTTTTGGAAATGTGTGTGAGGGGCAGGGACTTAGGAGAGGTGGTGTTTCCAACTACTCTATTTATATCTGTGTATCTCACATTTTTCCCTGGCACCTATCACCCTGGTATCTAAACATGTTTCTCAGATGACCATGGCTTTTGTCTTCACCTCTTTCTAATAGTGTTTTCACCTTCTTTTAAAATCAGTCTTTAATAAAGTTAAGAATTCTTGCACAGGGTTTTATAAACATGTGTTATTAAATTTTAAATCTATTTTGAAAGTGCCTCTATCCTACTCCCTCCTAGTAAAGTGACCTTTTTAAATGGAGGGAAGTGGGTTTAGATGACAGTCATGATAAATGCGGTCATGTTCACTCAATAAAATAAGGCCCAGTGCATTTGAGGATAAATCAGTGAAATGTACAGCCCCACCTGTCTGTCTCCATCATTCATTTCCACTGTCACTTTCACAGTGGCTGATGGATCACAGTTGCTGTAAAATTAGACAGCCTTTAATCTCATTTCATCCTGATTAGCTTCTCCTTACCCTTTCCCTCTAACTCACTGACTGACACGCTAAAAACTCATGCCGGGCTGTGTTTGAGCGTGGCGTACAAACTTCTCTTCAAATACCCTTTTCATGGGGCAGGCAGGTGTTCCAATGAGTTGAAACTGAAAAATGAGAAGATGGGATTTTCACACTATTAAAGCAAAACAGCAGACAAAGACTCGTGTAAAATTAACGGAAGCGACAGCCTGGCCAGACTGTGTGGTGGGCCAAATTCTTCCTGTTACACCCTGGCAAGCCCAGTGAGTTTGAGGAGATTGTTCTTGCTAGATACTGAATTTAGCATGCTCATTGCCATGCAATTTTGACTGTTGTCTATGAAAAGTTAGGTCCTATCTGGGTGTATGTTCACAAGAATCACAGTTTACAGTGCAAGTCTTCTGTGCTCTCAAGTGACATTTTATAGCAGGAAAAAGAATTGTGCATTCACGTAGTTTTTATTTCTGTGTGTAACCCATGATTCTGAGGGGTCAAGGAGAAAGACTGTGAGGTGGTTGATTTCTCAGTTAGAGTCCCTTCCCTCTTAGATGTCCACAGTGTTGCTCCATCCTCCCTGTTTTGTCCAGCTCCCTTCAACCCCATGGGCAGATTCATGAGACTAAGAACAGAGTTTTCCCCAAAGCTCTGAGAGAAACAAAGGTCACAGTAAAGGTCTGCAGTGTTTTATTGCAGTCACCTTTCTTTCTGAAGGCCAAATACTACCCTCCTTTCTAAGGCAAGCTTCCTTTTAGCTTTCCTGTGAGTTATGGATGGTAGTTTGGGTCATTTGGGCCCAATCCTGTATAGGTGGGAACGTTGCCATCAATTTCAGTAGGAGCCAGGATTAAGCCATTAGTTTTCAAGGTTTAATTATCATAATAATTATGGGAGTCTTACTGCATACCTTATATGCATGGGAACAGCAGAAAAGCTTAAAGCAGAATTTCTTCCTCTACTGACCCTGTTTGTGTCAATGTGGTAGATAAATAAACAGAAATGTTTGCAAAAGTGAAAACAGAACATGAAAAATATGCATATGTGCTGCCTGCAGGCAGTTTTTTCTCTAAATCCTGGAGCTCTCCAGACTGACCAGCAGAAGAGGTTGAGGGTACAACGACCAGCTTGAACCTAATTGGAAACCATAATAGAGCGTTGTATTACTCAGAACTTGAAGCCCTTGCAGGCTGATCCTGGGAGTCTCTTCTTGAGAGGAAGGGTTTCAGAAAGCATCTAAGGAAGGCAGCAAATTTCTCATGGGAGACCAAATTCCTTATTTACTATAAGAATCCACAATATCAAGAAAAATTCAGTGGTTTTGAGACAGAAGATTTTAAAATAGGAAAGTGTCTAACACTAAAAAGTGAGATGATGATATGGTGTCTCAAAAGGTAGCAGAAACCAACTTCATTCTTTCATCCTACTGTAGGAATCTCTAGGTAATACAAAATCTTTTGCTATGTCTAGTACAAGATTAGTTCCCAATTAATATAAAGTGAACCAGTAACAAATAACTTTAATTAATGAACTTTCACTGTACCTGGCTGCCTAATTTAAGAACTGCTTCACTTATGTGACTTGTAAGAGCACAGACTATGAAAAAGATATGCGACCTTTACTAGAAACTAAAAACATACCTTATTTATTCATCATTGCCTAGGCAAAAACTTCAGTAAGAAGCTTAAAGGAGCCCACTTGATCTTTAAGAAAATGTGTCCTAAATAGCAAAGCTGTGCATATTTCTCCTTATTATTATTTGCATATGCTATACTGCACAACTGCATTCCGAGAAAAATAAAAGATAATAAAACAAATGAAATGAGAGATATATCACCCAAAATAATCCAAGTGTGAGATAGGCTGCCTCTCCTTTTTTTTTTATTTTGGCATTGGCAAAAGAGCACAAAGTAAGAGCTGGCCCTGAGTCATATTGATTTCCCACTGCACTGGTTTCCTAAGTGCTCTGTTGATCCGTGTCAAGCAATAAGTTCCCTGCCTGTACATGCACATCACCTCCCCATTTGTCCTCACCTAGATTTAAGGTGCCCATATGATGAGCTGAACAAGGACATAATTCTTCCTACTGGTGTCACTGGGCCAAAACTACTCTATGTGGTATGGTAACTAATGCTGTGTAAGTTTACATTTGCCATATAATATCATTATAGTGGGTATGGCACACTGCAGTAGTATTATGTGCATGTAATCCTTATTTTTGCATTTTAGCATTTGCAGTGGAAAACGTAAATTTTTAGAGATAGATGCTTGCATCTGTAACTGGTCTGTAGTAATCACAATACCTCCCCCACCAAAAAGGGATACTGCAAACCTAATGCCACAGTTTTGATCTTTGTTAACAAAGGGCTTCCTGATTAGATGAATAGAAGATGTGTGATTGTGCTGCTAATGACATTGTACAGGAAATTAAGCGTATACATTTGGAAAAGGCATTAAATCAGCAGGACCTTAATTTAAAAACTTAAAACTGTATGGAAATGCAGCTTGTTCATTGCTGTGTAATAGAAAGCTACTGAACATGCTGACTCTTCTTGTGGAAACATTACCAACAGAACAAAGCTGGGCTGAGGTTTTCTTAATGTTTTCTGGCATACTGGGCTTCCTAGCATCTGCTTATTTTCAGGGAAATATCATGCAACTTCACTCCTTTTAACAAGTTCTTTTTAGAGTGGCCTGTATGGCACTTGGGCAGGTGAGAGGGCACTGAGGGACCAGAATTCCTGATTTTTTTTCCTTAATTATTTGCAAAATTGAATTGCATAAGTTTACTAATAAGTGGCTTTGTCTGCTGCTAAGACAGTGGATGTACATGCTTGGGGTGACTCATTCTCATATTATTTCATACAGATGGTAAAGAGGAAATATTTAATAAAATTGGTATCCTGAGCTGACAAAGAATTCTTGCTTTGCTTGCAGTTATGCCATACAACAGTGCCCATCACTGTGTCGTGGAAGTGGAAAACTTCTTGTTCGTGCTGGGAGGAGAAGACCAGTGGAACCCTAATGGTATGTACAGAATACTCAAAGGCAGAGGGAGCATCTGTCTTCCCGTGCCTTCCTGTCTGTCAGGTCGGCTGATGTAGTGATTAGCGAGGGATTTTGAGGACCCTCAGCCTAATTGTTGAACCTTAGTAAAGGCTACTCTTTGGTATTGATGTAATAAATATCTGGTACTTGAGCATTAGCATCTCTGTCATTCATCAGCTCCTACATCCCTTGAGAAATGCCACAGGCAGCAGAACAGACTCTTTCAAGTGCATGCACCAGGCAGCAGCTGTTAAGAATTTTAACCTTCATTTCCAGTCTCCTTCCAGTCATAATATAATAATGCAATTGCAGTAGATGAATGCTTCTTTTCTATTGTCAAACAAGATACTCGCAGCTCAAGTTGTTAATGTGTTAATTATCTAGACTTTGAGATTCTTAAACTGATCCTTTTTTCAGTCTTGTGCAAGAGCTTCTCATATAGATTATCTGCTGCTACCTTCTTTGATTTGATTACTTCATAAATTTACTGCAAAGAGAAATTAAACAATTTAACAGGCTTCTGAGCAAAGCAAAAGGAGAATACCATGCCTTGCAAAATTCACAGAATTGTCAAGACATTGTTAAAAAGCTTGCACATGAAGAAAGAGTTGTAGTTGTAGCAGTCTGTGTAACAGAGATAATTATGACTGAGAAACCATAAAACAGCTTGCAGGTACACATTTTTACTTTAAAACACCAGAGGATCCAGCTGAAATTACATATACTGCATATATTTTATTGTGAATGCCCCATTTCAGCATCTGCACTAAACCAAATTATAGAAAATTGTTACATCTGTTCACTCCCTAAAACCTGAGACAAACAATCCAGGCCACCCTATAAGCATGTTTCTGGTGTAGTTAAGACTATCACTATATGTCTTAGGAGAAGGGCCCTTTAGTTCTAATGCTGAATGTCCTTTATTTGAAACAGGAGAGAGCACAGTATCACTAATGACAATTTCTGTTAGGATCGTTGGCCACATCCATCCAGTGAGGGCCCCCGTTGTATTTGTTGGTAGGCATATGGATAGGCAGACCTTGTTCCAGACAGTTTATAATTAAATGGCCATGTCACATAAAGGGTAAAAGAAAAGAAGTATAATTACCCACATTTTAAAGATGTGGAAACTGACTTGCAAGGTGATGGAGAGATGGTAGAAGTGGTACATATCCTGCATTTGAGATAGGAATCAAACACAGTTATTTGTGAGATGAATAGTACCTAAGGTCTGAGATTGCTTAGATCTGGATCAACTCCTGAGCTGAAGATGTTGCTGAAGACATCTACCAACTCCCCTGTCCTGTAAATAACAGTGCTGGGATTTTTTTCTGTAGAGAAAATAGCAATAAAAGAGATATGAGCATTGCTATACTAATTTCTTTATCAAATGGATCTTACTTGTCACTGAAAGTGGACCTGACATCATAAAATACATCCTGTGCTCCTGCTGGGCATGCTCTTTCTTGAAACCAGTTTGCTCTAAATGTGCAGCTACATGGGGGCAGCTCACACATACCCACTTGAATTCATGTTAAGGCCCTTAGCTGCTATCCTCAGAGCACAGGAGGGACTTCAGATGGACCTACCTGGGACCATCTTGCCAAGGCTTTACAAAGCTTCTGCTTCAAGTGAGAATGTTCCAGGTGTTTTTTCCAGTGCAGAGAATTATCTTGGAGATGGTAACAATGGAAACACATTGCTTTAGCCATCAGACCATTGGGTTCTTGAGAAACTGCGTGAACCCTGAGGAGTGCTCACGCCTCCTTCATGCTCTGCTGACTTCCTGACAGCCCAGAAAGTATGGGAGACATTTTTTCTCACTTTTATACATCCTCCAATGGCTATGCCTTTCCAGTAACAAGGGTTCTTGCATGAGTAAACACCGATGAAAGCAGGGTGCACAACACAGGCATGGATTTAAGACCACCTTCATAACTTTCAGAGCCCATCATCCTTTGGCATGGCTGCAGAGCAGAGAACAGCATCTGCCTCCTTTTGTCCCATCATCCCAATTTGATAATCCTGATTTTTGTTCACTTGTCCCAAGTTCTGTGTTCTGACAGGTGCATCCTAACAGGTGCAATCTCCTCAGTGATGAGCAAGGCAATAGATGGAGTTCTCTTTCAAACTGAAGTCCAGATTTAAACTGCAGTCAAACCAGTTAACCAGGCAGATTAAGCAGGTCATCAAGTCTTTTTCCTGCAATCACAGGAATCATATAGATCCATTTGGTAAATTTTCTAAGCTACATATGAAAAGCAGTGGATTTCTAGCCCCCACTACTCCTGTTGAAAAGCTGTTACAGAATCCAATTGCTCTAAATGACTAGGAGCCTTATTCTGGTATCCAGTAAAATTTATTATTTGACTGTCTAAATCACTTTGTTCTCATGCCAAGGCTGGCCTTTAGTTCAATAGTTTTTCCCCTCCTGGAGATTTGTTCCTCTGAAGTATTACAGACAGCACTCCTATCCCCTTTCGGCTTTTGTATTTCTAGGTGCAGCAGGTCAAGTTCTTTGTCTCCTGCCATAAGGTAAACTTTTTGTTCTACCTGTTGCCATAGTAGCTCTTCTCTGTGCCTGTTCTAGTTTGATTTAATCTCCCTTCCTGTGAAGGACCCAGATTTGGATCCTGTATTCCCACTCTAAACCCTTCTTCTACCCTGCACTTTACAATCTTCTACATATGTGGTGTTTGTAGTGAGCATGTGTATGACGTTGTGTTAGGCAGCTGAGGTCCCCAAATTATAGGTTTGTATCACAACAATGAAGAAGCTGCTGTATAACTAATGAGCAGTGAAGTCCCTGTACCTCTGAAAGATGTGGTAAATATAACAGCATTAAAACCTAGGGAAAAAGTGAAAAAAAAAATAGAAGTTTAAACTTAGGATCGATATTTATGTTATTTTGACTATCTGCTTTTGACAAGTAGATTAGTAAATGTCTTAGATAGTGAAACCTAGAGCCTGTTGCTGTTACTGTTTTGCTGCTTACTGAATCTATAGCTCTCGATGCCTCTTCTTCTAAACTGTCTGTGTAGACTAAATGAATCCAGATAGGGACCAAGAGCAAAGCCTCACTTCACTAAGCTGGATGGCCCTTACAATATGGGGATCTCACCCTGTGTCTGGAGATGGTGCTTAGATGGTCATGTCTTTGAGTGGTGGTCAGCATGGTCCTTGTTAGGCACCATGCTGGATTAGAAAGGAAGTGCTGCATTACTCATCACTCTTTACCCTCCTCTTACAGAACATGCTTGTAGCATAGCGAGGAAATCAGTTTACCTCCAGAGCGGTCAGCACGGTTTCTTTCTCTGTTTCCTTGTAGAACATGATCTTAAATTATTATGAATACAAATTCTAGCTGTATTGTTATTCTTCTCTCCAGTCTTGATGGTCTGTTTACACATGCTGAAGTAAGTGTGGAATGAAGCAGGCAAAGCGAGCCAATCCTGCAGAGGCTTGTCTGATGCAAAAATATTCACCTTGTAGAATGCCCAGTGACCATTTATAGAACTGTGACATACGCAGTTAGGTTATTCCACTGGCCTGTGAAGCCTCTAATTCAATTTTTTAGTCACACATACACAAACAAAGGTTTCTGTTTTCAAAATGCTCATCTATTGAAGTCTCAGGTGTTTCAGGAAATTGCCATGCACTCTCTTGCTTCAGTTTTCTTGCTTTGATGTCAATCTGCATGTAAAATAAGGTGAAATCTTAATATTGTGAAGACATGAACACAGTTCTTGGGCTTGACAGCAGGGAGAAGCTAGTTAGCTGGTGTATTTTGCTCATGCTTCATATTTTAGCTAACACACTTGGAATAATCCAACTCTTAAGAGTGTATTCCCCCTTCGATGCACATCTGTAATTCCTTCTAACTTACATTGAAAGTACATGGTAGAATAAACCATCTAGTGCAAACACTGCATACCCCATGCTGATGGCTTATGCAGCTCCTGGTTATTTGCACAAAGGGTTTTTTCTTATGTTCCACACAGAGATGATGTGAGGAGAAAGAAAAGCATTTGTTCTCCCTTTAATTTTTTTACTTGACACAAAATATTCGAGTCACAAAAATACCGTGGGGATGCCTTCTTTTGGGCAGTAATTTTATTTAGCACTGTGATTTATTGTGGCTGTGAAAGTACCACAGCATGTATAAGTAAATTTAAATACACATTTTCAAGATCTTACTATAAAGACCAAGAATAATCGCTATCTGCTTTTACTGCTGGTGACTGCTAATTCAAACCTTGCAGTGCCCCATTTACTGAATTATTACTGTACACATAGTGTAATCATACATTGTTGTAAAAGGGGGAACCCTTCATAAAAGGTGTCAACTTGTGAACTATATGTAAAATATATTACAATCATGATGTTAAATACATGAAACAAACAGCTGAGTGTCAAAATAATCTATCTTTACAGGGAAACACAGTACAAACTTTGTTAGCCGATACGATCCCAGGTTTAACAGCTGGATACAACTTCCACCCATGCAAGAGAGGTAAAAACCTGCTATGTGTTTTTCAATTTCTGTTTTCTCATGCTAGGAGCAGCTGAGGTTTGGCTTAGTTCTGGGAGTAAGGAGGCCTGTGGAAGCATTGAAAACACAGTTAAAACTGCAGCGTGCAGTTGTGTCCCATTTGTCTCCTAATTTTTAAAACTTTCCAAATTCAAAACTCCAGATGCCAGGTCCTGCAATGCTAACTCATGCAAAATAGCCATGGACTGTATGCAATTACTGGTTGCCTGAGTACGGTCTGAAGGATTTTCCTGAAGTCTCCATAGTGTCCTGTCATGTTCCCTGACTGAAGTGTCATGATGGGTTTGCAGTAAACAAGCAGTAATTACAGTCAGATATCTTTGAGGGAATTGAAACCTTCACACGTTGACTCCATACTGTTTCACCACACCAGCTATGAAAGGCTCTCCTGAACATGTCTCCACTTGTCAGAGGACTCTTAATCCTAGGTGGTCTTTGAGTGAAGTTGCTGTCAGTAAATGCATATTAGAGTAGCTCATGTTTTAATCTTGCTGTGAACCAAAAAGCAAAGATGGACATGGACTTGAGCAATGACTCATAAAGATGACGTAAGTGTAAGTGTGGATCCCAAATCCTACCCTGACAGGAAAAAAATCCCATAAACTGAACTGAATGATGCATGTTTCATAAGAAAAATCTCAAAGGCAGAAGATCCAAAGTTACAATGTTATTTGAAGAAAATATTCAGTGTCCATCCTTCAGTTTAACACCCATCTTCTCATGGATCCCTTGTACAAAAGATCTCACAGTGTCTCCCTCAAATGCTTTCTTTATTCCATGTCAATATTACAGTTCTTTTTTTGTTGACTGTCGACAGTATTCAGGTGTCTGGCAGTCAGAAATATACTGAATTCAGTGCAGCCTTGTGATTCAAGGTGTGTCTTATGAGATGCTTGGAAATACGGATGTCTTTTCAAATTTCCAGGGGTAAAATGTCAGTCTGCAGAATTTTGAAGGACCTTTGTTCAAGATTCAGTTTGATTGACCTAAGTCCCTGCTTTGGCAGCACCCAGCCTTCTCCCTTATTCCCACCAGCACAGGTATCTGGTGGATAACCGTCACAGCTGTGATTGTTTACTTTAAAACAGAGGGACACCTTCCCCTCTGGTTCAGCTTCCTAGACTGAGTCACTGCCAGCTTAGGTGTGGGCATGGGGGAGACAGGAGATGAGCATCAGATTGGGCATCACTGTGGCAGTCATCCTTGCTGAGCTGGGAGACTGACTAGGAGACTGCCTGGTGTTGGTTTGTAGCCTGGACCTCTTATGTGGAGCCTAATCTGAGTCCTAATTAGGCCCTCTGGGTATCTCCAAGCAAAATTCCTGAGGGGCAGTGGCGGCTGGCTGAGCAGTTGGGTTTATTTGGCTGACAAACTACAGAAAGCAGAAGTAGGAAGCTGAGGGTTGGAGAAAGGAGGCAGTAGGAACTTTTCCACATCCACATTGGCCAGTTGTGTTTCCCTGGAAAACCATGTGGCGGGTGGCTGGCCTTGTGCTCTGGTGGGAGCTGCTGCCTTCAGCCAAGAGGCAGAAACTCAGCTGTGCCTTGCACTCCTGCCTGTAATAAACTGTGATGCACAAACACCACAGCTCCTTGTGGAGGTACTAAAATACAGTGGTCCACTCCTACATAGCTCCTTCTGCAAGGGGCTTTGCTATGACAACATGAATTGTCACCTCTTTTGTTCAGGATGCACAGCTCATGGGCTTTCCTGTTGTTTTTCTTTAAAGGCTCCTGAGCATTAGGGCTATTGTTGGAAAACAGGGATGTTAAAATCTCTTTCTAAAATGTTTTTGATGGTTTGTTTGCTCAGCCCTAATGAGTTTCTCAGAGTTGTTGCAGCTTTCAGAGGACTGGTCCAGTTTTTAGAAGATCATACGAAGAAGAGAGCACTTTTATGCAGTATTCTTTCCCAGCTCCTTTAGTGAGATAAAGTTCCCATTGAAGTCAACAGGCTATTTTCCCCCTGCTAGGAGTACAGGGTCATGCCCTGTCTCTGCTGGCATAATGCAGGCACCATTGACAAGACAGACTGCTTAATGGGTTTTTCTGAGTCATTATGGTCCATCAAGTCAAAACCTACTTAGGAATTTTAGTCTGAGAATAATTGGCTGGATAGGCTATAATAGCTCCTTTGAAATGACTGCCAGGTAAATGTGGGACTCATTCACAGGCAGTATATTCTCAAGTTGAAAATCTGTATGAAATATTTGATAAGTAAACTTTTATCTCACATGCCAAAATCCATATCAGATTGATTTTACTGTATGAGCTATAAAGAAAAGTCTAATCCCATTATGGATTCAATGTCACCAGTGTATTTTCTTTAAAGGCAACTTTGGTTTCTTTTCATTTGAAGAACATCTCAAGAATAGATGCTTTTGAAAAGTATGTACTATTTTCAGGAGTTTGTTGTTTAGAGAACCAGCAAGTGACTCAAAAGCTTTGGAAATACACATCTGCCTGACAATGCCATAACAACAGGAAGGTTTTTGGAGAGCAGTTCAGTTCGATAATGGTGGCTACTGAAGGAGCAGTCCTTGTAGCAGTTGTATCTGAACTTGTGGTCTGAGCTTCAGCTGGACGCCTCAGTCAGAACTGTTGCATCTTGCCAGCTCAACACAGAGCTTTTCAAGGTGTATAGAACAAAACAACATTTAAAACAACTTGCCTTTTCTAATATTTGGAGTTAAAAGCATTTGTTTGAAGACCAGCAAAAAGCATGGCATTGTACCAGGTTCTGAAGAAGCACAAGTGGAAGTGGGAAGTGAGCAGGTCAGTGTGCTCTCTGAGGCTGAGTGAGCTGAGAAAAGGCACAGAAAAAGAGATGAAACAATTTCGCATTTTATTTTTGTCTGTGACTTTAATTATAGTAATGTCAACCCCTCTTAAGATTATTTGTTTTTTTAAAAGCAAAGCATGCACTCCTTAAGTGGCTCTGAAATCAGGTCCAGATATGCAACAATCAGTAACAGCATTGGTAACTTTAAACCTCAGACTGGTAGTTCTGTTTGGTATTTCAGGGCATAATTTCATCATGTGTGAAAATCATGAGGAAAATTTTCCCTTTTATATGTGTATACTTGAAAGAAGAAGTTGGTTGGGTTGATGGTTGGGTGAAGGGGTGTGAAGGAAAAGCATTTCAGAGACCAGTGAACATGGAGTATTTTCAACTTCTGAAGAAAATCACGAAATAGTTATTATCCATATGCAGATCCTGAGGTACCTTCTAGTTATCTGACTAGAATGGATAGTGTCTTCCCACTACTGAGGGGAAAGTTGTCATGCAAAGATTGCTGTATTATAGTTTAATCTGAATCATATTTTACTGCAGTTTAAAAGTCATCACTTGACAGCATGCCTTTGCACACTGTTATCACTGAAAACTAAGAACACCCAAAAATACTTGTGACAGAAGCTACTGAGTGCATGCTCACATCCAGGCAGAAGAGTGAAGTATGCTGATGCTTTCATTTTTGCTCCTTATAGTGACACTGTGTGGATGAAACCAGGAGTACACGTACAGAATACTGTCAGTGAAATCCTGGTTAAGAGAATAATGCATGCAAGTTGTGTCTACCTCTATTCATTAAACCTGAACTAAAAAAAAAGAAAGGCAAAACATGCTAAGAGCAGTTTGTTAATGGGTTCACCAGAGAAGGTGCACAAGGACAGACAAGTGGATGTGAGAGCACAGAGGCACCCTGTGGGTTTGTGCCTTGTGACTGCTGGACACAGGAGGGTTTAAATGTGTACCTGCCTATGCAGGCTCTCTCGTGTCTAATAGGAGGTGACCTCTGCAGCTTTTCCTACTTTTGGGGCAACTGTGGGCTGTGTTGCCTCAGGCCCATAACATATTCTCAGAAAGCTTAAACACACTTGATTGCTTGTAACACCTATAGCCTCTGTCAAATTAGAGTGAAATCAGTCAGTAGGGTTTTTTTTAAGACACAACAGTAGGCAGACATGGGTACATGTACAGTGTAATCAAATTAGCTTTGTTTCCATAGAATATCAGGCTAAAAACATAGATGCACAATTTGCTGCCCGACCATGCAAAGCAAAATCTGCCATCAGCTTCTATCTGCCAACTGACAGATGAATTAAATGGTCTTTTTTAATTCATCAGTTGATCTGGAGACACTTGCCAGTATTCCTGTCCTCCTGTTTCCATGGTTTTTTCAGAAGTCTTCCCTGTGGTGGAGTCCCAGCCCCACTCAGCAAGGAGTGCTGTCCCACAGGGTCCAAGTTGCCCATGTGCGGGCAAGGTGAAAGCAAAGTGAACAGGAGGTGCTCAGTGACCCTGGCTGGTGAGGAGCCCTGTCAGGTGTGCACCAAATCCAATAATTAAGGTTAGAAACAGGCAGTGGTGCATCAAATCTGTTCCCTGAACACCCAGCCACCCCTGCTGCTTCCATGGCTGTATCTCTTGGTGTCTGCCTCACTTCTCTTCCTACTTACAAACCGCCAGCCAGTCTCAGACGCTTTTAACAAAGAGGGAGATTTCTCCAAAATGTTAAAGGATGCTACAAACTTTGTGAAAATAGGTAGCTGTGCAAAAGAGCAAGATCTTATTCCCACCTTCACTGAAGGAAATGCTCCTGAACATGCCTGCCTAGATGTCAGGTTAGGCACAGGGCACACCAGACTTTGCTAGTTTAGCTGGTCATGGGATGGCTCTCGGGAAGCCTGGGGAGGAGTTGGACACACCAAAGCTGTTCATTGAGGATGCTGTGCTCTGTGTACCACTGCTCATCCAAATGCTTTGCAGTGGTCTGCAGGTTCAAGCCCTTGATGGTGCCAGGTGACCATCAAGCCCCAAGATTTACTGCATGATTCAGGACTGAGATAGGCAGCTGTTCCCAGATTCAAATGAAAGGACCTGGGCAGGAACCAGAGCGCACTGACTCAGCCACAGAGCTGGGTTTGGCACACTCCAGAGTTCCTGCTCTGCAGGAGCTGTCAGAGCTACACTTTCTGTGCCCGGCCTGCCTGCTCATTTCTGGGCTCCCACGTCATTCTGGTTTCACCCAGGAGAAAACTTTATGTTGGGGACTGGCAACAACTATTTTGTACAGCTCTTCATCTTAGCCCAGCTGTGCTCTTCTGCAATTTTTTTTCTCATGTTATTGCAGCTTAAAATTAAAGGTCTCTACTCTAGCAAACCTTTTTGCTGTTGAGTGATCCAGGGAGCTTTCCCTGAGAGTGGATTACATCAACCAGGGTCTCTCAAAATTGTCAACTGCTCAATTTTTACTTCAGCAACAAACACTCAGCATTAATTTTGGAGTCACAAGGAAGACAAACTAATATATGCCTGACAGTCCTGACCAGAAAAATTAATTCTTTTCCTGCACACCTGAGTTGCCTGTAAAAGCAGACAGGTGGCTAAAGTTTTCTTAGGGTTAGTTGGATGGAGACAGACCTCTTTTGAGTTAAAGGGTGGAGATGTAGTGTTGTGGCTAGCGTAAGGAAAGTTGTTCTATTTGCAGTACTGCAGAAGGAAGAAAAAAATGATAATTGAAGAAAAATTTTGATGATGTGGTGCTCTTAGTAAATTGGGAACAATGACCCTTGAAGGACCATAAAGAAAGTGAATGTCAAGATAATTTATTATTGTTACATTATCTACCTCATTTTTCACTTTGTCTTACTGAGTTGTTATATCCCTTACAAGGTAATGCCCCAAACATTTAGGAGCACCTTTTTATCTTTCACGGGTGTGAAAAAGCAACAAACAGCTTTGAAAAGGGGTATTTCCTGACAGTTTTATGCGTGCCTAATTGTTTTGACACAAAAAATGAAGTATTTTTTTGATGTGGAGTGTGTATTTGATTAGCAAAGCAGCCACAGTCTCTAGGATAGCTGTAAGCATGTGAAGCTCCTGGACACTTCTCTCTGATGTAGCATTTCAAGGAGCAGCTCTCTTAGTTCAGGGAGTCACCTGGAGAGGGAAACAAAATATTTGACATGGCTAATTGGTTTGTTGTTGGCTTGTTTTGTCCTGTTCTGCCCTGTCCTCCAGGAGAGCCAGTTTCTACGCCTGCCGCCTTGACAAGAACTTGTATGTCATCGGTGGAAGAAACGAAACTGGCTACCTGTCCAGCGTTGAGTGCTACAACCTGGAGACAAACGAGTGGCGTTACGTGTCTTCGTTACCACAGCCCTTGGCAGCCCATGCAGGAGCTGTTCACAATGGCAAGATATATATTTCAGGCCAGTGTCTTGTATAATTCCTGCTATATGACAAGAAAACCGACCCAAAAGCACCATAAAAGAACCCAAACAAAGCACAGAGCCCCAGAACCAGAGAGCTAAATCCCTGCTGGAGCATAGTGTCTTTATCGATACTAATTAACTGATGTGTAATTACTTTGCAGGAGGTGTTCACAATGGAGAATACGTCCCCTGGCTGTACTGCTATGACCCTGTGATGGACGTCTGGGCCCGAAAACAGGACATGAACACAAAACGAGCCATCCACACTTTGGCTGTAATGAATGACCGACTGTATGCAATTGGAGGAAACCATTTGAAAGGTCACATTTTTAACAGCAAAAAAGTATTCTCAGTGTCCCACATCTCTGATAAAGAATATTTTTGTTAGACAGTCGCTGTTAAATACATTAAAACCCAAGCAACACAATTTAACAAGACACTTGAGCCAGCAATTCTAAAAACATTTTATGCAAATTATTTTAAAATTACAACAGTACATTAAATATATGAGTAATGAATGTTTTAGATAATAAAAATGGGACCTTCCATTACTCAAAGGCATGGACAATTTGTCATTACCAAGAATTCAATGAAACAAACAGATTATTCTTTGACCCGAAAGTACCAGCAATATTTTCCTCTGTAAATCATTTTCCAAAATGTGCAGTTAAAGAGAGCTTTGTTCAGAGCAACACACAAAAACAAGCTCCTGATTTAATGAAGAGAAAAAAAAGCGAACTTCCAGCGCTTAAATATTAGGACTAGGCTCTTTAAATACCTTTTTAGTATTAAATGTAGCTTGTTTATTATAATTCTTTTTAGAGGTCTCTTGTTTTCATCTTTTGAAAAGGTCTCATATTAAAATAACTATTGCTTAGGCATCTGGTATTTTTATCTCAATACCTATATGTCATTGCTGTTAAACAGCACATAAAGATGCTTCTTAATCCAGCCACTTAGACAGAAAGCACACCTCCTGCTCCTTTGTCCCATGATAATATTTAATAGTTTATATTCACTTTTTTTCTTCTTTCTCCCTTAAAGTTTAAAATAAAAAAATAAAAGACTCCCAACAACGAGAGAGAAACGAAAGAGAAACGAAAGAGAAAATCATAGTATAGAAAAAAAAAATTGTGTTAAGTGCCAGTAAGACCAGTTCATGTCTGATTCTGGTATCCAGGGCCCCATGGCACTGTGAAGCCACAGGCTGCTTTTGGAGATCGTAGTGTCTGTGGAGCATGCAGGGGACAAAGTCCCAGATGTAAATTTTCCCTGGTCAATAGTCCTGGTGCAGAAACCCCTGCAGGCAGGTTCAGGGCTGCTGTGCCTCCACTCCCCACCCCCAGCTGTGATGGGTGTTTATGGACTGGACCTTGTAAGGTGAAGAGGGAGAAAGCTGCTTGAACTTGAACACCTGAAAATTTTGTAGGTTTCAGTGCTTTGCCCTGTTGGCTTTTCCTCCTACAAAACTAAAAGCTTTCACAGCTCTCCCCTAGATAAAGCACGTTTTGGTTTGCAGAGGCTTGAATTGCTTCTATTCTTCCACCTTCTTTTTTTCTCACACAGTTTCACCTCCTTCTAATAAGCCTTGCACTTTTGCCTCTACAGCTGTTGCCCTGGGTGCCTTTGTTTGAACTGCTCACTGTTGTGAGGGGTATTTGACATCCAGGCTTCTGGAAAGACATGGCTGTCTGCTAAAAGGACTTTCTGGAAAAAAAATGGTTTCACCTATACAGTGAAACAAAAGGACGAACTGCATGGACAGAGAGGAGGGAGGGGACTGAGGTGTGGATGAAATGTTACAAATTCTCCACGGGCAGGGAATAGCAGGGCTCCATGGCAAAGCCCTTCTTTGTGAAGCTGGAACTGTGTAGTAGTGTTAGCAGTGCCTTTACAGCATCACAGCTAATCATGTGCATACTGCAGTTTGTTACAGAGCTTTTGACGGGCTCTGGGTGCACAGCAGCTGCCTTTATATGGCCCCTTGAAAACCTTACAGCAGCAAAGAATTATTTCATATTATTATTTATCATTTCATATTATTTCATATTCATTCCAGACATAAATAATATTCTAGCAAGCAGCTTCCTTGTGAAGTGCCGATTTCACCAAATACCCTTTTTGCAGAAATAATACCCTTTGCTGTCATACCATGAAGAGAAGACAGAAGGGTTAAGTAAAGCACCTCAGATTATTAAGAAAGTCCTAATTTTATTGCAGTGCTCTGATAAAGAAGGTAGATTGAGATAGAGAATTGCCTAGATATTGGAGCAGGAACTGAGACTCCTGTATTCAATGTCTGTGTTCAGCTTACTTAATTCATATTCATTGACACAGCTTGAGAATCTTGAGCTGAGGCCCCTCTGCCTTTAGGTGATCAAACAGCAGCAGTTGCTAGGACATTTTTTGGCCTACCATGGAAGGATGGGACCACTGTTTTTGTGGTTAACATTTTTTGTTGCCTTAAAGACTTTACCCCAGCTGTGTGCTTTAGGGTATACCTTAAATCAGCTGGAAAATTGAAACTGGTCCTGCACATCATGTCCATCCTGCTAAGCACTTTGTCCCTCTAGAACCAAGTGGCATTGGACTTGTTAGATACAGATTTCTGAGCAAAATTCAACCTGTTCATTTTTTAATAGATTAGATCTGCTTACTTTTGAGGAAGACTGCCAGGACAGTCTCTTCCTACATGTTTGAACTTCTATTAGACTGATCAAAAAGGAAGAATTTTGCCTGAATCTGCTCACATCACCAATAAGTTATTACTGAGTGTTTCCTGATATGGTCAGGTTTTCTATGGACTCATGGTTTGTAGAAGACTGTAGAACTAATGGTAAAAACCTTCAACAGATTTATTTGAACTGAAGTAATGAAGCATTAATGTTACAGAAGTTGGCTTAGATGTATATGAAGATATTTTCTAGAAAAATGTTTCACAATTATGTTGTAATTCTGTAATTGTGACTGTAATTTAATAAATTTAACAGTAAACCAAGTAATAAAACAGTATGTCATAACACATGTTCTCTTTTCTCAATGCCCTCATCCAGGTTTCTCCCATCTTGATGTAATGCTTGTGGAATGCTACGATCCAAAAGGTGACCAGTGGAATATCCTCCAGACTCCTATTCTGGAGGGTCGCAGTGGCCCTGGCTGCGCAGTCCTGGATGATAGTATTTACCTTGTAGGAGGCTACAGCTGGAGTATGGTGTGTACCAGCTTTCTGCAACCAGCTTTCTGTTCCTTCTGAGTTCTTGTGGCCAGTCCATATAATATGCAGATGGGATGGGGAAGTAGCCGCAGGGGAATGTTTGGGTTGGTTTTCAGCTTGTGGAGAACATGGAGTGTTTTTTCACCTTTGTGCTTTTCTCTTTAGATAAGTTATTATTAGACTGTATTCACAAATATGGAGTAATTTAAAAATGAGTAGGAATTTTGGAAAAGTGATTGGTGGGACTCTTATGCTTAGAGCTCTACTTAGGAGGAGATTGATTTTCGAAGGCTGGGTGCTGGAAAAAAACCAAACTTCTTGAAGAGCTTCTAAGTTAAATTGACCACAAGTCACTTTCAGATATCTTTAGAGCTGACATGTGACTTGGATTTTACCAAAGCCACATTTAATATGACATTTTGTTCTACTTCAGGGAGCCTACAAATCTTCTACCATTTGCTACAGTCCTGAGAAGGGGACTTGGACAGAACTGGAAGGAGACGTGGCAGAGCCCCTTGCGGGACCTGCGTGTTCGACCGTGGTGTTGCCGGCCTGCGTGCCGTACAACAAGTGATGGGCCAGGAGCACTGACACAAACAGAGTGCATTTGGGAAAATGATGACGGGTGACGTAAATATTTTATTAGAACAGAATTCCTCTTAAAACAAAGCTACCATAATTGACCCCTCATTCCATGTTTATGCTTTAGGAGCAAACTAAAAGAAAAGAAAAACCAAGTGTTGTCCCATCTCAGATAGGTGCCGGTGTCTTACAAAGCAAGTAGCTAAAACACATGGAACATTACATGCTGACAGACTGCCATTTCAGACTGATTTAAACTTCCCCTGCCGCAGAGACACTCCTCACGTCAAATTTACCTTTAAAAAAAAAATGATGGCTAACTGTTCAAATACAGCCTGAAGAGACAAGATCAGTATTGTGCATTGTATCTACCTGCATGTGATCTGTGTTGAAGTCATGAGGATGTTGTTTTCATGAATGCTTCAGAATTCAGATAGTGAAAAGCTCACACTGCATTGCAGAATTGTCTCCTTCTCTGTAATCCTAACCTACAACTACTTCATATGCTCTGCAAGCAACACAGCATCAGAAGATTATAAAAGGTAAAGAAATATCATTCAGTTTTTGCACAGCTTGGCAACTAATACACTCTGCCTTCAAAGTCCCCATGTGCGAGTGCAGCAGAAAGCAGACTACAATGAAAGCTATGCTTTACAGAGCACTTCTTGCAATAGCAGCTTAGGGATTAGGATCAAATTCTTCTAATCACACTTGTGTAAAGTCAGAGTCATTTCACTGAAATCACATGGAATGACTGTTTCTACATTATATTAACAGAATTTGAATCCTACAGCTTAGAATCTGGTTTTGTAAAGTAAGTTATTTCTATGACCACTTGACGAAGCATCAGAAATCTTACTTCCTTTTCACTAACCCATTAGATGTCAGCATCTGTGCTAGTTCTTTCCAAAGACAAGAAGACTGCATTTAATCATAAATTTATTGCTTTGGACTCTGAAATGCTTATGCAAATTTTTGGAGAGACACTGCTAAGTAGTTAAAGTAGTCCTGTGTGGTTGATCTTAAGATGCACTCTGAGGGAGTTTTACTATTGATCCAAAGTAGTATAAGGCTAGACTTTCCACTGCCTTTTAGCCTGTGTAATTATTTACACTTTGCAAAGCGAGTTCAGAATGCCCCCACACGGGACCAGTAGCATTTAGGGCTTGCTTCATGAAGTCATAGTTGCTTGCACAAATCAGACTGTCTATGTGTTAACCTTATGTCTTTCTGTCCTGGCTCTGCAAAAGCAGTGACAAAACCTGAGCCTGATTCTTCACCCCCTTGCAGTTAACAGACGTAATCATCTGCAGCTCATTAAAGTATGAGCATAATTCTTCCACTGTGGTTTCCTAGTGCTGCATCCATTACTCTCAGGACCATCCTCTTCACTGGTGTAAACTGATATCGCTCCATTGAAGCCAATGGATGTACTTTATGTCAGTAAATACCTGGCCTTTAATTTGCCTAGCTGTAGCTGGCTGCCCCAGATAGAAGGCAAAGGACATTCAGATGCTGCCTTTTCAGCCCTGCACATACCTTTCACGACAGGACTTAGTGCATTAAGCAAGGAGCAGGCAGCTGCTGGAGGTTGGTTCTTCTGCAGAGGCAATAGATGGGAGAAAGACTTCATTATTTGCTTTGCAAACCAGAAAAAGGGTGACTGTACACAGAAATTACACCATATATTGATGCTTGAGAGCAGTATAAATAACGGAGAGCAAATACCATGGGACTGTTTCTCTCTGGCATCAGGCCAGTCTTATTGCAACTCCTTTGCTTGCAGCAGAATTACACAACTTGTAAAATTGGAGTAATGCAGTAAAGACTTATACCACACAAATGCAATAATCCAATTGATGAGGTAGCTGCACGCCTGGAGAAAATGTTTAAACAAAATAATTATCTGAAGATGCTAATATTTGAATGTGCCCTTGGGGAGTTTTCCAGTGAGCATCACGAAGGAACTCATAAAGGTGGAGTGTATATCCTGAAATCTCAATCCATTTCTCCTATATAGTGCAATCTTAGTTGGTTTTGTATTTATTTATATTGTTCAGATCCAAGGGATCCCTTGTAAAATATATTTGGTGCAATCATGACTTTTTTTTCTTTTCCTGTTGAAAGTATATAAATATAAATATATATAAAAAAGGAAACTGTTAGATACTAAATGAGGAAACCTTGTATGACATTTAAAAGGTCTGCCACTGAACACTGACTGTCACCTGTCTCCGCTGAAATGTACCATTTTTAAAGGATACTTCTTGTCCTTTTAAATGGTTCCTTTTTTTTTACCAAGATAATTTAAAGATTTATGAGGACTGTATCTAAATCTTTCTATCTTTCAGAAAGGCATGACCAAGGAAAAAGTGCTAACTAAATAAGTCACACAAAGAATGTAAATTTTGTACAGTACTAGACTGTGTAAATGAAGCTTGCTTGTAGGGGGGGAAACTTTAAATAAAACTTTATGTACTAATTCAACTGTCTGCCATATTCCTACTTATAAAGTGTATGTATAAATAATATCTACATTAAATTCTTTGGAACTTTTTTTATCATGTAGATGTGTGAACTTCCCTTATTTTGTGGTGTTACATAACAGCCTCACTGTTTCCAAGTGTCATTACTCCCTGCTTGTCAGTGCAGGGTCTGCAGTAAGACGTGGGTCTGTACTGAGCTGATCTTCCCCCAAAAGCAGCGAAAGGGGCTGCCTGGGAAAGCAGCACCTTTTTCCAGCAGGGAAAGCTCCACCCCTGTGCCTGCTCTGACTGCAGAAGCCACTGCATGCCTGTGAAATGCCTCTCCCTTGTACTCTGTTCCTCTGTCCCACGATAAGGTAAGTGAAAAGGACACTTGCTTTGGGGAATTTAGTGCTTGTTGTAGCAACTTTGTACCTCTTCAAAATGTTCCCCTGTGGCAACTGACCCTTCTAACTATGGGTATTTCAGTTCTTGGAGGCAAAGTGCTGGCACAGGCGTGCCACAGAGGAGTTGGGACAAGAGAAGTCTTGTCCCCTTATTGCCAGGCTGAGAAGACAAGGTAAAAGCAGGAGGTTCTGCCAGGAAGCAGAGGTGTTATCAGTGACAGTTACTATTCATGCATTGTTTTTTCATACCTGCTGACCTTTGTCAGGGACTAGAACCTGCCTATGCAAACCAAGGGGGTGCACTGAGCAAACTGGCCCCCATGCTTACAGCAGGTGTGGGCTGTACTGGAGGGTGGGTGTGGGGACAATGAAAGAATGTTCTGATGGGAGGGAATCAATCCTGTCCAGACCTTTGGAGGAATGGAGAAGTGAGCCAGTGGAAACTATGGTAAGATAGCACAATGAATAGGATTGTTTCATTAGTGAGTTCATTTCAGCAGCAGAAGGAAGGGAAATTTATGCATATTGTTTTTAAGTAATGTGGGAGAAGGATGAAGAGGAGAAACTGGAAGCAGTGGGCAGAGATATGATTTAGAAAGGAAGAGAACAAAGTAAGAAAGAAGAGGTAAGAACAAAAGGAAAAAAATAGAAAACAAGACTGTGAGAGGAGAAGGTGGGAAGTTTTTGAGGACCAAGAGCACAGAGAAAATCAGGAGTAATGAGGAAAGCAAAGAGGGTTTCTGAGAAGCATGCAGCAGAGCAAGCCTGGAAAAAAATTAGAGGAAAGGCAGAAGAGAAATGTAAGAAAATTCAGTAGAAGACAACATGAGATAAACACGAAGCTAACTAAATAAGCCCTTGGGTGATGGTATTCAGCTAATCATTTTCAGTGGTCTAGCTGTTAAGCAGGAGGATAAATCAGCTGAGTACTTAGGTGTTGCAGTTTTCAAGCTTTAATGCACAGACTTCAGCACAACAAAACCCATCAAAGAGATGCCCAGTGACACCTCTGTGCCGTGCCTGGGCTGTGGCCAGCACATAGCCACAGCCAGCACAGCACCTGTGACACGGGAGGAGAGCTGATGCTGGTGGTGGGAAGCCCAAGATGAGCAGACAAGTCACAATTCCTGGTCCCAGCTGCACTGGAGGGAAGTGCCTTCCCATTTCTGATTCTCTGATGAGAGTCAGCTGGGCACCTGGACACATGGACTGTTCCAGAGTTCTCCTTTTCCGCTGTCCTTCCTGCCAAACCTTAATCTCTGTTTTGTCTTCAGAATGACAAACTTGCCTACGTACTTTTGCAGAGCAGGGCCTGGAAAACAACAGATTGGTGAATGAAGGTACTTCCCTGGACTTGAGCTGTGGTCCCATCCACTGTCCGGGAGGTGTGAGAAGACTGACTTGCAGTTGATTTGCAACCTGTACCTGTGCCCTTAAGAATGACAAAGAGGGCACTTGAAAAATATGCTCTTCCTTAATTACAGCACTGTCCTCAGAGGTACTGTGCATCCACCTCCCAAAAGCTGGCATTGCTTTCCCTTGTGTTTGCCCTCCTTGCTGCTTTTAATACAATGATTTACTCTGCCAGCTGTGTCTGCAAGCCAGTTTCTGAGAAAAATCCATGCCAAACGTCATTATATATACTGGTTTCTATTGTATTATAAGCACTCATCAATAAAGTACCCTAGTCCCCTTGCTTTTAAGGGAGAGACCATATTTCAATTTAAATCGAGCTTTCTGGTACAGACAAAGGATACAGAGATCCCAAGTGGTGCTAAAGGGCCAAGGTAAGTGCCAATGCCCACATTCCAGGGCAGTTTTAAGATACACATTCCTAATTTCTGTTACTAGTGCAGCAGTGGAAAAGAATCACTGTTTCAGCCTCTCGGGTCCTGTCCAAGGAAGCAGTGATGGCAGCACTGGAGGTCAGAGTGGTTTGCAGGAAGGGAAAGCACACTAATGAATTCTGGAGGGCTTGTAATGCCGTAAAAGATTCAGTTAATCTGCAGCATAGATGTTGATCAGCGGAACTGAACCTAACTCTCTGGACCTTGTCAGATGTATTCTGTGCATGTCAGTGTTCCACACCAATTACAGATTTTAGAAGATGCTCTCATGCAAAACTATGCACCCTAATATATAAGCCAGCTCAGATGTAACTAAAATTAAAATCTGACTGTGGCAAATCTCTGTGATCCTGATATATGAAAATCCAAATAAATGATTTGTTCCCAGAAATGAAAAATAACTTCAGCAGGAAATTTCAAAATTACTTATGCAGGATTAATCCAGTTCAATGAATGCATCTTGCGTTGATTAATAAAGCAATCCTGAATTGCAAACTAAAACGAGAGGAGACTTCTGGTGCTGATATATTTGTGTATTTCTGAAGCTGGAGAGAAATGCGCACTTGCAAGAGATGTGGTCAACCAGTGTAAACAGAGATTGAATACAAATAGTGATTTTCTAATTGTCTGTCTTCACCCTGCAGCAGAAAACTATCTTTTTGTCATTGATCTTTTCTTGAAGAACATAGGTACTATGTTACCTGCCACATACTGAATGAGAACAGGGCATCTAACATCATTGTACAGTGACTCCAATTAGTATCCAAATGACATCTGCAGTCTTATATAGCAAAGAAATAAAAACTTGAGCTACTTTCTGCTGATTTTCTTGCCACACAGAATAGAAATTTTGGTCAAGTAGTATTAGGTTTTGTGATCTGCTGCCCTTGAATTTAATTTGGCTTAGAAGTGAACAGACACAGGGAACCTTTTTAGAAAGTGAAAACAAGGGAAGGAGATTTAACTGAATGTAGCATTTTCCCAAAATTTTCATCAGCATCTACACAGACAAATTTTTTTTTTTTTATTTAAAGGGGTCTCATCATTAAATCTAAACACCTGTTCTTCAGTTTGGAGAATCACCTTCAATCATTCCAGTGTTTTAAAAAGGAGTAGTTATGAATGGTTGAGGTAGTTTGCAAAATAGCATTAAAATCCTTATGGTTTTATCTTTCTCATGTCACCGTTAAAAATTTTCCAGAAAACCACACTTGCAGGATCAGATTTGTAAAGCTTCCTTAAGATCTTGGTATGTTCTGTAGTATTCAGTTCCTGATTCTTTGCAATTTTTTCATCTCCATTTTTTCCCCTTTGTGCAAAATAATTCAGTTTTCAAAAAAACTTTGTCTGACCAAGACTATTTTGTAGGAATGGAAGCTGAACTTTCAATGTACTTCAGTGTCAACAGTGAAAACCAACACTGATGATCCTTTGCATAAATGGTAACAGAAAAGCATCGTTGCTTCCTGTGGATGTAGGGGTTTTGCAGAAGGGGCACAAATATACATGTACACGTTTGCACCCAAAAAATGTCAGGTTCACAGGCCATAGCAAGGACTGCTGTGCCACTGTTTTTGCTAAAACTGTTAACTCAGTAATAGCACTGAAACTTGGATGTTTTTCTTTAAAAACCACCACTTTAGCTGCAAAGATGCCATTAGTCACAGCAGGGAGCATAACCAGAAGGAGGATGTCTGTAACTATAGCAAGAGAGCACATTAAACTGTAGGTCAAAATCACGACTGACTGATTACCTTCAGGGTGAAAGTAAATCTTCAGACTTGCTGGAGTGAGAGGGAACAGGGCTGGCTGGGGCTTGCCAAGGTCATCCCCTGCCTCCCCCACAGCACGGCGGGGCCGGCCATGTCCGGCGCGCTCCCAGCAGACATTTGCTGACTCACCTCCCCTTCCTAGCCAAGTGTGACGGGATGGGGTCACCGTCATCATCAGAAAATGCTTCCTAATGCCTAGCTTAAATGTCTCATTAGTTTAAAGAGGTGATTCCAGGAAAAACCTAAAATTGAAAACAAATATTTTCCAAAAGTCCAAGTCCACAAAAAAAAAAAAATCTAAAACTTTCACAACTGATGGAATCTTCAAAACTGCTTTTTCTTCTCCTTCTTTCAGTGGATAAGGACAACTGCTTATTCCCACTCTTTGCAACAGCTTTTTTTGCAAACCCAAAGAGTACCAGTCCTTGCTTTTCTCTAAGCCTGTGACTCAGTCTCTCCCTGACTATGGAATTTACATCTACTAGCACTTCTGGTTTTCCCTTTTCAGCTGATCTCCACCCGGCTCACATCTTCAGCTGCCCAGTGACCAGGAGGTTTCTGTCTAACTTACAGCAACGCAGCCCAGGGTTGCAGTGGACTGAAGCTTTGCAATGAGGTCTTTCCATCCCTATGAAGCCTCCCTATAACTTGCCCAAGTCAGAACTGATCAGACTGATATTTTGGCACTATTAAAGACAAAAGACATACTTCTTACCAGCACTTCCACTGAAGATAAGGATGAAAGCTGTCATCTGGCTGTGCAAGATTCAGATAGGGAGTCAAATAAACTTTAGTGAATGGAGTTTACATACAGGACTGTGTAAAGATTAATCAACCTGCTGTCGGAAAGTGTGGCACTTTAATCAGTGGCTGGGTACTCAGAAAAAATTGCTAATGTATTTTAAGTTCTTCTGCTTCTTCTAGTGGAATAAAATGAAAGATATTGGTGAAGAATTATGTCTGGCACATCATCACCTCTTGTGAATTACTCTCCAAGCATTCACTTTTGCCATTATATATTCTACTGGTTTCAAGAGCTGCTGAGCACTTCCAGTACCTGAACTGAAGAGATATATTTCTCCAACAATGGTCTGGTTTGACTAGCACAAGGGTGTCATGCTCTGGATCCCCTCCTCTTGCCTTTTTAGGCAGTTGTTCAAGGCAATTATTTTCATAGATAGATGTATTCATGCTTCTGAAAAACACCAGCTCTCCTGCTTGTCCTGTAAAAAATGTCAGTGGATATCAACTTCAGCTGATTCCAACATGGATACTTACTCCATCCCTGGCCCTGTAGTTCAAAGTTTAATCGGAAAACCTTCTGTTGCAATCCTTTGTGATACCAAATCTAGGAACTAAGTCTTTGCAATAACACTGGCCATTCCTCTTACAGTGGGGAAAAACCCCAAAGAGCTTTAGCCTTGATCTGCAAAGTGAATTGTGCCTAGTCCAACCCAAAACATCGATGAATGAAGCCTTGGACCAGCCCACACCCCAGTCGCTACAAAGATCACATTTCCATGCCAGCCCATCAGGCAGGCCATGGGCTGTGTGGCTTCACTCCCTTCTCTCTCCTCCATTCCCTGGAGATATGGGACAGCTCTTCCAAATGCCCCCTCCCAGGTGTCAGTCCTGGTATTCCCTAGGCTGTGCTCAGCCATGGCCTTCCCCAGGGCTCGCTGTCACTCATGGATGGGCAACAGGGCTGGCACTGGCCATGTGTCAGGGACTGCCATGGTGCCCTGACCATGCCCCTGTTTCAGATGAAGTAATTAAACTACGTTGCTTTGGGGAATTAACTGTGCGAACATTTTAGGATGCAGTTGCAGAACAGAATCAACACCCTCATACTTCACCAGAGGGCACTTATTGATAGCTATGGAGAGAACTCACAAAATCATTTTTAAGACCTGGAACAACACTTAACAGATGAGAAAAAGAGCTGTCATTCTGTACGTATTGGTTCCAATTAGAGGATGAACTGTCCCCTATTTTCCAAAGCATGTTTAATTTTGAATGGGTTTCTCATGAGCAGTGGGCTACCATGGGCAAATCTCATTTTGACAAGTACTAATTATGGACAACGCAGTGGCAGACTGTAATCTCTGTCATGAGAGCTATCAACAGGGATGCAGTGAAGGCTTTAACAGTGGGTGGCAGTACTCTGGGTCAAATTAATCACCACCATAATGACAATGAAATCACTAGAGCTTTGGGATGTTAAGTTTGATAAAAGAAGCCATTCTGTTCTCTGTCTGGCTATTTACATTAAAGCCTGGCCTCAGCTTGAGCTAATCCTTTGTCACAGTGGTCAGGGCTGGATTTTTTTGGCTTGGGGGAGAGAGAACAAAGAGCAGTCCTCCTTGCAGAAGAAATGTTTTCAGGTCCAGGTCTGAGTGGCTGAAAATGGATTACCTAAGTGTGAAGCAGACAGCCCCAGACTTGAACAGGCTGCTGCTTTGAGGCACGTGAAAGGACTCAAAAATATAAGTGGGATTTTTGGGGGTGCAGCATTGGAAGTGCTGATGTGCATGAAGCCAGGGCTGTTCAGCTTTGGATTCTTGTGAAAGAGCCTTAGGAAGGTCTGTTTTCCTCCTTTGCCTCCCTTTGCCACGGCCACAGGCTGAGGTGTGAACAAGTACTCCCTTGGAGCATGATGTAGGCAGCTGCCAGACAAAGAGACATGCAGTGAGTGCAGACACAGCTGAAAAAAAAAGAACATTCTAGGAATAACCAGGTGAGAGGATTCTGCATGTAATGATGCTACACTAAGCTGTGGCAAATCTGAACCCAAGTCAACCTTGCCCTACAGCTATGGACTTGCTCACCATGAGTGCTTCATACTGCTTAATTCTCCTTTAGACCCATGTTTCATGCTCTGCTGCTAATGGCTGTAACATGAAGCCTTGGAACACTCCTGAGCAATGTGCCACGTGTAATGTGCCACGTACCAACACACAGGCTCCCTCCACAGCCACGGCAAGGGCGTGTGCAGGGGCTGGACAGGAACTGCTGCCTTCCCTGGCAGCTCTTCAGGCTTCACATGCAGGGCAGCGGGGCCCGAGGCGCCGTTCCATGCATTCCAGCAGGTCCGTGGGGACACAAATACGGCGATGGGCTGCTGCTGCTTGTGTTCTGCTGCGCTACCAACAGGGAACACCTCCTTGGTTAGTCACACTGGCCTGCCCCCCTCAGGGTTAGTGCTCCATGTCCTGTGCATCTTCTGGCAACTTCACAAGTACTGCTTTGATAAGGGTGGTTTAGCCCAGCTTCTTGTCTTGGGCTACAATAGGGAATTTTCATTCCTACATCCACAGTCCCATATAAGTGGAAGAATAAAATGTAAAACAGAGTCTTTCCTTTCACCTATTTAGTACCAGACTGGTTGCAAAAATATATAAGTACCTTAAAATCCAAATAAATGGCCAACCATCCGTTTTGGATCCATTTTGTAACTATGCAGAATAATCTGTTCTTTTATTAGAGTGGTTAAAGGAGATTTAGAGGGAGGAAAGAGCATGGTGACTTCCAAGGGAAGAGTGAGTGATTCAGTGCAAAAAGGGTAAATTTCATCTGCACATTCTTAACTGCGAGGACATTCTGCACATCTCAGGAGTGCACTAAGTGGTGCAGTAAACCAGTAAATTAGAAGAATGTAAATTCTTTAGTAGGAATTGCACGCAAGGGAAAAATGCTTCCTCATGCTCATATTTGTTTTCATGAAAATAATGTACACTCTTCCTAAAATCATACTGGTACAGAGCTGAGTAAGACATCAAAACCAGTAATAGATATTACACTGGACTAAGAAATGGCAATGACACAATTATCTTCTGTGTTTCTGATGATCACTGTGATAAAGGCAGTAGCTGGAGTATTTAGAGCCAGCTTGTAGCCTTGTAGCTCCCTATTCCCTCTCATTCTGTCTGTCTTATTTATCTCTCATTAAACTAAATTGTATTCTTATTGGCTGACTGACCTCTGATACTGTTATTAATTGATTTATATAGTGCCTTTTGCAAGCCTCAAGGCACTTCAGAGAATTGAAAATATATAAAAGGATCACTTCACCAATCACCTCAGTGCAGCCACCTCTGGGCTAGAAACAGGTGGCCATTTGCAGTGGCACTGGGAAGAGTTTGGGTTAGAAAAGGAGGCAGAGCTGTGGAACCAGGGCTTCTAGCAGTCTTACTGCCAAGCTGCTGCCTTGACATGAGACTGGAAATGTCAAAAAACTTAAGGAAAAAAGGCTATTTCTGGCAAATGATGAGTCAACAGAACATGTCCAAAAGCAAGTTTAAGGCAAAATGTTTTCATGGTGAATTCAGTGCCCAAGGGCTGTGACAAAGCCTGTGTTTTTTCATGGGGTCTGGAGGACCACAGAACCCCCTGGGCATCATTCCCTCAGAACTTCTGCCCCGCATCAGCCTCCCTGCAGCACTGCCTGACTTCCCCACTGGCTCCCACGTGCAGCAGGTCCCCACGAGCCCCGCGGTGCCCACAGGGGACTGCCACGAGTAAGTGCCGTGTACAGGCGTGATCTCTGACCAGCTACTGGCAGCCAGGTCCGGTGCCTCCTCCTCTCACCAGGTCAGGCACTTGGGAGGCTGATCGGGATTTCAGAGCGGCCGCTGGGGCTCCTCGGCGGGCTGAGCCCTGTTTAGCTCAGGACCTAAAGCACCCCGGGCAGCGGGGGATGGCTGCCAGCACCACGGCTACACTCCCTGCATGCCTGCAGTGTTGTGAGTAATGAAGAAAAAAATGTAAAAATAGCCTAACACACACACACACACACAGGGTGGACACCCCGACAGGAAGGGATCACACACGCCAAAAAAAGGATGCAAATCTTCTCCACAGAAGGACACCCAGCCCTCTTTCCCTTACCCTCAGTGGTGACTCCCAACACCTCGGCAGAACCACACCTATAGTCCCTGTCAGCATTTATGTCGGCTTCTCAAATGTTGCAAGGCTGTAGTTTTTCTGTATAATAGCTTGAGCATTCACAATAAACATTTTTAATACTTTCCCATCAATCACAGATGAGAGGGCTTTGTGTTTTTTCACAATATTATAGTTTTGTCTTCATTTGAAACATCTGAGTGCCTCTAATTAAAAAAAAAAAAAAAAAAAAAAAGAAAAAAAGGGGGAAAGAAAGAAAGAAATCTTTCTGAAGGTGCAAACATAACGGAGAATATCAGAAATCTCCTTGATTATGTTAGGTCATTAAAGCTACTTAGTGAAAAGCTTTGTATAGATCTGAAGGTTTTGAACCCTTCCCCATTAAAATGAACCCTGAACATGAAAATGTGCACCCCTTTCCAGAGCAGAATTAATTTCACTGACTCCATTAACAAGCAGGTCTGCTCTCCTCTTATCTTTCAAGAATTCTCTACCTGATTGCATTTATGTTCTCATTTAGCATCTCAAAATGGGCACTTTCTCTCAAGAAGGGTTAGAGCATGACTCACCCGCTTAGTTAATCTGGCTAATTAGCATACAGTCACCCATTAACAGCATTAGAACAACAACTGTAGCTCTCACTACCTCACTGTCTGGAAAACAGACCCCTTTCAGTTTGCAAGGACATTGGCTGCTCCCTGTCTTTTGACAAGTGTGGGTTATTTATCACACCAGCACAGGATTTGCAGATAGCTCTGGAAGGGGTGATATAATTCCTAATATCCTGCAAAAACCCTCAGCCCATAATCTTTCCTAGCAACTTACTGGAAATTATTCTAAAATTAAGTCCTTAAGTCTGCAAAAAACCTCTCTGACATCCAAGCTCCCAGGCTCCTCTTCCAACTTCCAACTTCATTGAAAGAAACCAATGGTGGAAATTAAATAAGTTTTTCCGATGTGAGCTAAGTCACAATAAATGTATCAATGTTAAAATCTTTCATACTTGGACCATTCACAGTGGTCTTGGACTTATTTCCCACAGCTATTCTAGGTGTATCAAGACAGAAGGAAGATTTGTGGGTGCTTAGAAGAGTAATTTTCTGGGAAGCATGCCTTGCAAACCAGGAACATTTTTATTCATGGAGGTGATGCTGGGAACAGCAGGTTAAAAGACTGAACTAGGCAGGCAAAGCCAGCAACTGCCAGAACTTCTTAAGACAACCGCAGAGTGCCCAAGGTACTCAAGGAGATTTACACACCCAATTTCAGCCTGCCCCAAATAGTCTGAAAAGCTGTAGGACCCAGATAGGTGTGAATTTTTATTATTTATTTCAAAGGGTTGTTCACAGGAAGCCTAATTTTGGTCACTTAAATGCCAGAACAATTAATCTTTCCACTTCTGCTCACCACACCAGAAATCCCTGTCACCTAACAGACTTCCTCTGTGCCACCAGCATGCAGGTGAAACCCACCAGTGCCACACACCTTCACACCCAAGGAATAAACCTGCAGCCTGCTGTGCTGCCTGCAGTGCTCACATGGTGTTCAAAGCACGAGGGGAAGTATTGCTGTTAGAATGGAGCTGCTGGATGCTGGTGTTTTGGCTGGGTTACTGAAGGAAGGCTGGCTGGCTTTGCTGGGTGCCTCACAGCCAGCTCTGGTGCCTGCAAGGCCTGAAGGGTTTGTAACCTCTGTACCTCGCCTCGTCCTCAGCCACCAGTGAGAAGCAGCAGACATAACATTTGAAAACAGGGGTATTCAACACAGCATCACAAATTTTAGAAATCTGAAATGCTTAGTGGACCTGCAGGTTTTACCTGATGGCAGTGTCACAGTTCACTGTCAACAGCAAATCCAATCTTTGGGCAGGCTCAGGCTGGACAATGCCAGAAGTCATGCTGAGTGAAGTTTCTATCTGCTTTGAGCAAAAGCTGAGCCACAGATCCCCAGACCTAAGATCCCTCACGGGAGGTGATGCTGCTTGTGCCCCACTCCTGCTGTGCAGCCATGCCATGCCACTCGTAATGACGGTCCCTGCCACAGCTGGGACTGAAAAGAAAAAGCTTCTGGCACAGATGGAACAACACCAACGTCCCAGGAATCTGAGTCAAATTTCGGTTTCAAAGTGCCCCTGATGGTACCAACCAAGATTTTGTCCAACTCACATTAACAGTTAAACTAGTTTCAGGACCAGTGGAGGGCAATATTGCTTTGGCTTCCTTGAACAAAAGGATTGCAGCACCAGCTAGGGCACAGAGCTGCTGTTTGCAAGGCAAACCCCTTACTCCGGGCACAAGATGACACTTTTTGCTCCACACAAACCAGTCCCCAGGGTCACAGCCTCTGGTGCCTCCAGCACCGCCTTGTGGAACGCCTTGCTTGCTGAACACCAGCTTGCTGTAGGAATTGATGCTTTTGTACAGACACCATTCCCCAAGGCTCATACTCGGGGAAAGACAGAGGTGGAAGCAGCTCCAGGATGAAACAGATTCTCTGTACATACCAGTCCTCTTATGACTTCTGTTGTTTTCCTCATTATGAGCTTGACTCAGCATTCAAAATTTTCCTTTTTCTGCATTCACCACAAGTTCATGTCTAAGTAAATATATGAAGGGGGTCAAAAAACGGTACTTAGTCTGTATTTTGTGGAAATACAGTTGAGTTAATGCAGAACATAAAGTACTTCTGGACTTCAGCAAAGTGTTCAGAAGGTGAAGTCAGCAAGCCTGCAAAAGTAACATGTGACTTAAAATATTTTCCCTTTTCAAAAGTAGTTCCTTAGACCCCTTTCATAATTTTAAATCCCTTATTTTAACTTTTAGAGGGAATATTCGTATTTTGTGTTGCCTCTCTTAGCACTTTTGAATCAATCTTGCAGTTGTATGATTTATTCTGCTATAACTTCTCTGCCTGGAAAGAAATGCTTTGCACTTCTACTCATTGAAGAGCTGTGGCATTCCTCCTTTCTCATCTTTGGTGTCTGTGGCAAGTAATGGCTGCTTGTTGGCAGCAATGGAGGAGGTGGCTGCTGGGTGGCTGCTGCTGCTGGGGTGGTGAGTGGGCTTTCTGGAAAGATGGAACAAGAGCAATAGGGCTGAAGCTTGGCTGGGTAGAGATGGCAGATGGCTGTCCAAAGGAGGGACAAAGCTGGGGCACCTGAGGGGCAATTGAAGCCTGATGGGGTTTGCAGGGTAGATATGGCTTTTGTGGGGGCAAATGTGAGGTTTTTCCTTCTGTCGCCTCACTCTCTGGCTGCTGCCACATCCCTGCCTGGTCCTGCTTCCACCGTGTCTGGGAGGACCACAGTCACCTTGCAGGGTCCCACTGCAGTTGCCAGCACAGTCCCAGCACAAACCACCAGCAAACACTGACGAGTCCTGCTGCCCAGGCTGCAGTGGGGCAAAACTGTCAGGAGAGATGATCTCTTTGGTTAGACCTGTAACTTAGTTGTAAAAACACAGAAAAGCTTCCTAGCTTTTTTTGTCTGCAGAGAAATTCGTGCCTGAAAACATGAGTATTTTTTCCCAGCTACATCAGTTGCTCCAAGAAAAAAAGGTGTAATTTCTTAGTGCAGTCTGTGTCTGTTATATCTCTTGATATGTATCACAGCTACATCATGGTTTGGAATTTAGCACGTGCCATTCAGTGTGGGCTGCAATCTGTGTCTGCTGAAGTGCTGTCCAAGAGCCACAAGTGCACCTGAAACCATTTTTTAATTCCAACCTGTATATGTTCAACCTGACCTTTACAGACACAAGAATTTATCTACAAAGCACAGAAAGTGGTCGAAGATTGGAACTGAAGCCTGGAAAGCCTTAATGTGCTACTGGGATACCTTTATGCACGAGAGAAGTGCCTATATTATTTACATATAATTATTAATGATAGGACAGCAGCAAAGATCAGTGACTCAGTGGAGGCTAGGTACTTTCTCAAAAGCCATGGATTGACAGAAAATATCTGCATTTCACCTTTAATATGTGGCTGCAAAGAACAGGTTGGCAATGCAAAAATCATTCCTCTTATTGATGTTATACATCCACCTTTCTGAGAGAGTTTTGATGTCAAAAATATTATCAAAAGCTTCAGTGAAGACCTGAAACCTTTAATCACTAAATAAGTCCTTCAAAAACCTGAAATCAGTTTGGGTTTTGAACTTTTTGTTTTGTGATTCCATCAGGGACACAGTGGAACCACGAAGGTTCAGCTGCTTTTTGCTTCCTTGTTGTGGTATTTCTGCCACAGGGAGTTCCATATTATTGCATTACATGTACAACGTTTCTGGCTCCAGAAGACAGGAAGGAACCCAGTTGAAAAGCCTCTACTTTTAATGACAAGAGGTGCTCAATGTTCAGTGATCTTAGTCTTCAAGAAAGGAATATACTGTACTTATGAAGACTTGCACCTCTGCCTATCTGCAACACTGACCAATATGGGGGAATCGTAAGAGACTGGAGTTAAACGAGTGCTGGCACATCACATGGCACAAGAATCTATTGGTTTTACTCTACTGATACCATTTAGTGCCTCTTGTAAACCCATGCTTGTCCATCCCCTTCAATTTACATACTTGCCAACATCCTTGCTGAAGTCAAACTAAGCACGCAGGCAGGGTTAGTCTAATTCACCTGTGAAAAGCTGAGAAAGAAAATATTCTTTTCTTCTATCGCATTTAGTGTTGCATTACCAAAAATATTGGATTAGACCTTTATGTAGAATTAGTAATTGTCACATGGGTCTTTAGCTCATTTGTGCACACAATTATCTTCAATTCTCAGTCCTGTTGGCTTTTAACACATGATCACAGAGAAGGACTCCATACGTCCTCAGGTTGTCTTCTGACATGTCTGTATTCCTCAGACAAAGGTGACTCTAATGAAAGAATCACTAAACTTTTGGCTGCTGAGAAAGTCACAGAGAGAAAACAATTTATTATTTATCAGGAATGGCATCTCACTCTTCTGCAAAACTGGCAAAATATTCTCAAAGAAGCAAGCTTTAGATCAAAAAAGCCAGGTCCCTTTAATCTTGTTTAGAGGAGAATAAAAATTTCCAGATCCACCTTACTTCCTTCACCTTCATCTTTCTTTAAGCCCCAAAAGTGTTCAAAACCAGACACCATTCTCCAGCTGAATGCCACACCTGCACTGAGCAGAGGAAGAAATCTTCATCTACACTGCAGATGAAGTGCATTTTTTTATACATCTCAGTACAATGTTTGCCTTTTTGCCATATCATTAACTCTTATTCACTGTAACTTCCAGATCTTCTCCATGACTTTCATGCTGTTGCAGCTATTTCCAGTCTTGTGGGGTTTGGAGTGCAGGTTCTCTTTTCTGAATGCAGGGTTTTTCCTTATGAACTCACCCAGTGTTTTTTTCTAATTACCTTCTTCAAGACACCAAGAATAGTCTAGATCCTAATTCTGTTCTTAAAACCGTGTGCAGCTCTCTTAGCTTGGTGTTTTCTGCAAATTTAATCAATATGCTGTTTACTTCATCAGCAGTGTTTCACTGAAATTTACTCTGAATGAATATTCAATGCTCAGTAATACCAGGTCCATGAGAGATCTCTGAGACAATGTCTCTTGAAACATGCTTCAGTGTGACAGTGATCTACTAATTATTCCCTTTAGTTTTTGAAGTGGTTTAGGACTGATGTACCCAGAGTGTATTTTCCTTGCTTGCTTATGGGAATTCCACATGTGTAACCATGACAAAAATCTCCCCGAAGTTGTGATTTACGGGCTCTTACTCGTTCTTCCCTAATCCACAAGGCCTGTTATCCTGTCACAGAAAGAAATTAGGCTGGTTTAATACAATTTGTACTTGACAAATCCCATTTGTCCTTGCAGCTTGCTTGATTATTTGTTCCTTTAGTCTTGGGCTCTTCCTTTCCCCGCTTTCTAAAGATAAGCTTTACATTTGTCATTTTCCAGGCTTATCCTGTGTAACTTATCTGGCACACATTTCATTACTTGTTTTCATCTCCAGCTTCCTCTGAAGGTGAGATTTGGTCAACTTCATCAGTCATCAAGCAGCGCTCTTTTAAGCTGACACACTCCTGTGCACTTTGTAATGTGCATGATCAATGGCTCCAGAAGAGCTTTGGAGCACTCCCTCAGTGCTAACTATCCTTATTTCACAGAAGGTATCAGTGCTCATGCTTGTGGATAAACTAAAGCCACAGTTGCCTTAGTCTCCACAACCACAGCATCACTGTCAATTTGGCTGCTCTGCTTTGCTTAGCCACAGTCTGCAGTAGCCCAAGATAATTTTGTTCCTCTGCCTAAACAATGACAAACTCAAAATTTCAAACCAAGTGATCTTTGAGGCAGGTCACTTCTTGGATTCTGATTTAAGTCATGCTGCCAGTATAGCAACTGTGAAGGGCAGAAGAGTCAAGTTTCACAGTCTGCTTCATTCTTCTAACAACTCACCAGACCCTGTGTCTCCCATCCTAGCTCCTCTCACCCTTTTGGTCCTTCCATTTCACCAAGTCCTACCTATGCCTTGTGAAGCACAATGTTGTAGAGATATGCAAGGTGGAAAACCCAGGAGGGTGTGGAACATGATGGATGAGGCAGCTGTGAAAACAGGGTTGAAGAAGAGTTGTATGGAACATCTGTGGTGGTACATACCACCTGCCATACAACCCCCAACCCCCCTCAATTTCTGTTGCAGCATGAAACAGAACTTAGGAAGTTATAGTTGATTTGAAAAAATGACAGACTATCTCCAGAACCCACTCCTCATGTAATTCATTGGTTTAGCCAGTTTGAAAGTAAGATCGGAGATGGTGAATTACTGTGGATTATTGGTGCTTGAATGCCAACACAGCCCCACCAACAGCTGCAGTACCCAACGCTGCAAACCCAGCAGCCACACTACAAGCAGCCACACATCCATGGATGGCAGCACCAGAAAGAAAAGATATAATCTTTATGGCCCACTTACAGGTAGACAATAAAGAGAAATTTACTTGTACTTGGGAAGGTGTAAAATGAACCTTTAGCAGACTCTCATGGGGGTATAAACATTCACCCATGATTGCTCATGCTGTATTTGCTGAACTTGCTGAACTTTTACAGACAGATTCACTTCCTCAAGATGTGAAATTATGTTAATATAGATGATATTCTAATTTCAGGAGATTCACCTGAAAAGATGGAGAAGCAGCAGTAACAGTGCCAGCACTGCATGAGCAAGTTGAAATCCCATCTGTAAAATATGTCAAGGGCCAAGTGAAGAAGCAAATATTTTGGATACTTAGCAGATAGCAGGCAGTGTGGTAATTTTTCCAGACACCTTAAGAAAAACAGAACAACTTCAGTCATCCCAATCTTGGAAAGAGTTACAAAAGCTAATGAGGACTCAAGGATGTTGGAGAAAACAAGTGTCTGGATTTTCTACCACTGCTTGCATATTATATTCCCTTTAATGAATGGGAAAACTGCAGAGGTGGAATTTAGAACACGAAGAGGCAGTCAAAACCTTAATACTGGAATTAAAACCATCAATCACTGGGACCAGTACACCCCCACAACCCTGTCCTAACAGAATGGGGATTTGCTGAACAGAGTAATTCCAGTAACCTATTTCAAATTGTTTCAATGATACTTCAGCAAAAAGTATAAACGGTAAATGGCAATGTAAGGCTGCTGCACTAAATATTAACACTGGCAAACAAATAATAGAAGAAGGTTAAGTAGTACACAAGTAGGAAAATAAAGGGCAGTTATTTTGGCAACACAAAATGGAGGGAAAATGATCTATGTGGAGTCCTATGCTGTGTAGATAGGCATCACACAAGGGTTCAGTCAATGGAAATAACTGAACAGGGAAGTAGGCAGATATTCCATTTGGAGAACACAAGACTGGCAATTACTTCTTGATATAGATGGGAAAGCATCATTCAGAATGGGGTGGGAGAACACTCAAGCCAAGGGTAATAAACCAGCCACAAACTGGAATCAAAAGGTGGATGAATTGACTAAAATTAGGGGGATAAAAATAGGGCACTCTTTAAATCCTGAGTGGTATCAATTAGGAGAATAGCCACATCAGAAATTAGGTCACACTAGCAAATCAGTATGTTATTTTGCTGCACAGTAGCAAAGTAGCTACTCTTACAGAATGTCCTCAATGCAGCTTAAAATTACAATCAGATCATCCTGCTAAAGCATCACCCTACACATTAATCAAGGGAAAACTTTATGGTCTACATGCTACATGGCATATTGACTGTATCAGGCCATTCAAACCCTCTGTAGGCTACCAACCTATCCTCACAGAGTGTAGCAGTTTTCTGCCAGCTTACCTATGGTGACTAAGTGCTGGTGGATGAAAGTACGGGGGTTATAATCTTGGTTCTTGAGTCTACTTACTTCCCATACCATTCAAAGTGATACTGGCTCATACTTCACACTTAAAGAGGTGGAAGGATGGGCCAAGCAAGAAATTCAGTGGGTATTACATACTCCAAATTACCCCAAATCAAGTGGGATAGTAGAAAGACCTAAGGGATTATTGAAAAGGAGCATTAAGACACACAATGTTCAGTGGAATACTTGACTTTCCAAAGTGCTTCATCAATTGAATAATCAGCAATCTGTGCGTCAAGCATTCTTTGCAAAAGCTGAACTTGATGCTTTACCTTCCAATGAAAGCAAATACCAAATAGCATTACAGCCAGAGCAACCCGTTATGGTAAATTTACCACAAATGGGAACTGTGCCTACGACTCTGACTAAACCCTATGGCTTATTTGCTTGGGAAGCTGCTGATAGGAGTGTTGAAAAATACAGAATCAATGCACAGTGGATTTATCCTGCACCACAAAAGGGATAACCCATACCACTTTCTCCATCAGAACATTTTATTTCTTTTCTTTTACAGCAGAAAAAGAATCTATATTGATAGCAATGGAAACAGCTGTATACCCCCAACACAGCCTTTTTTTCCCTCTTGATTGAGACAATATAATCCCTCCAGATCAAACACAAAAGCCTTGAGATCATGCACAATATTATACTGAAAGACTGGATATCCTGCCAAAAGATAAGGCAAGCTTAAACCTGGCTACTCTGTTTATACAGTGAAATAAGGTATATCTTGAAGATAAGTGAAGATGGGAAACACTATATGGAAAAATAATTAGCATAATAGTAATTGTAATACTAGGGGAGGAGATAAAAAATAAAAATAAAAATAGGGTGCTAGGCAATCAATGGATCTACCCCAGAAAGTCCCATTAAGATTAATACATACTATACTGATTTTTCATACCAAGAAATCATGAGAAATCTTGCTATAAATTCTCAGAACCAGTCTGTTGGTTCAATTTTACTTTTACACAATCCATACTCATATTTTGTCTCTGGGTAAACATGATGTACAACTATTTTTTCATTTCATTATTGTTAAGCACAAAATGTGGAATTTCTGTACAATGGGGTATCTATGGGTTGATGCATACGTAATTCTAAATGCAGCTATGCCTGATCTAAACATATAATCAGCAGCACAATAACATCTCCTTTTGAAGGCAGGAAAGGATTAGTACAGATGAAAAGGAAAACCAACAAATTCCATCTTTAAATGGACCTAAAAGAGACATCATTTTATTTTGATGTGGAATACAATACTTTGGGATACACCATAAAGCCAATCATCGTGATGGGATTAAATCATCATGAAACCATACTGTATCTGACAGAACACAGACTATGGGGCCAACAAAATGCACACAAACCTGTTGATGTTGGTGCATGTGTTGTTCAGAACAACAGGGATTCACTTGTGAAAGTAATGCCCTTAGGGCTCAAGACATTTGTTTGACACGGAACAAAATGTTTCTCATTCTGAAATACATCCTGACGAAACACTGAAATTGTACTTGTATATATTGGAAATGGATTTGGGGTATTTTGATAACTTTTTGTGATTCTATACTTACAGATAACACCACTGTAGAGACAAGCAATCGGTGAAATATCTGTGTCTGTAATTTTGCCAAACTGGGATGTAATTTTAACCATTCAGCTCCTGTCACAACCCACCAATTGTTGCAAACTAACTGCATCTCATATCAAGATTTACCACCTACCCTCAGTGGGGTGAATTTTACCTTGGTGAAGAAACTACTGCAAAATGATGACCTGAGTCAAGAATCAGAACATACACATCTAAAACCATGGGCAAAGATCTCTAAGCACTGTTCATTATGACACAGACGAGAAATGTACTAGAAAGAGTGAAGAAGGATGGAGAACATCACTAGTGGGATACCTTGTTTGGATGGTTGCCATCACCAACAGGAATTCTGAATTGAATTCCATTGTAATTTTATTTATTTATGTTATATTGAACAGAGTGTGGAAAATAGCTAGATGGGTGGAATGGTTTCAAAGTCTTTCTTATTTACGTAATACTACTCAGTCATGTTTAATAAAGCCTAAATAATTATGTAACAACCAAAAATTCCCTTCAAATTACAACTGGAATATGGCATTCATCTGTTTATAGGCCCTAAGGCAATAAGTGACCCCATCACCACCCTGTGGAGCAAGACTAATTGACTTTAAGTCATGGGGTGGGTTGTGGTGGTGTATTTCCCACACCCTCACGCCTCCTTGGACCTGCTTTGTAACTTCAGCAATTCACATTAAGCCTTGACCATACCAGCTGGGCAGTGAAGCGTCCCTTGACTGTATGAGTTGGGCAGTGAAGCATTCCTTGCCCATACCAGGAACTCTTGAATTGCAAAGCTGGGAGTGGCACTGTTCATACCCAGGATATCCATTTCCTGACCAAGGTGGAGAACAAGGGATAATCAATTATCCCCTGACAGCCTTGGAACATTACTTAGCTGAACTGTAGCCCAAGTGGAATGGTACCATTGTTATCAGACTTCTGAAAAACTTCAGTAGCTACCGACTTGGGTTATGGCCAGGATTATGGCCATAATGATTAAAGTCAGTCATTTTGTGACCCTATAAACAGGGGACCTAAGTGAGGCCCTTTGAACTCTGATGGACTGCAGTGGACTGTGCCAGGACCTCTGTTAGAGAGGGATGCCTCTCAGAGCCCACAAACTCTGAAGTTTGTAATACTTTGAAGGACCATCAACAAAAGCTGACGGGGCATGGGCTGATGCCCTCCACTCTTTCAGTGCTCAGCCCTCACCCTTTGAGAAATGCATTGATACATTCAACAGGAGTATTTCACTGAACTCAAGAGGAATTTTTAAGAGGTATCTTTTTCCATATATATATATATATACACCTCTACTTCTGTGTGTACACATTTGTGAATTGATCCAAATGCCCTCTAACATGAATGTTGCCATCCTTGATCTATAATTAAGTAGCTATTGTGAGTGTAGTAAATCCTGTTGGATTACTTGATAAATATTAGTCAGTGATTAAGTGCTGCTAAACCCTTTAGACATAAATCGTTGATTAAATATGGGACTTAGATTGGACTCAGCTACATCTAGGATCTCTCAGGAGTTTAGAAAGCAAGGGGGTCCTCTATGAGCTTTGTAACTTAACAGAAGAGTCTCCCTTATCCTTTTGCACTCTTACCCTTTTGCATCCTCAATCTCAGTGTAAATCATTCTAAACTGATTCTAAACTGATTTTCCTTTGTATGCTTGGTTTATGTAGTGATTAAGAGAGTGAACCTTGGCATTGAACTCTGTTAAGCCACACTTTCACAAATTTATATTAAAACCTGATTTTGCTAATACTTTTGGTGATGACTGTTTTTAGTGGCCTAAACTACTCATTTTCAAGAGTAGCACATGGGGAAAGTGTTGTGTGTGTGGCACACTGGGTAGCACAGCATCAGCTCCCTCAGCCATGCTCCTTTAAAAAGTCCCAGCAGTGACTTCAAAATTTCTGGTGTACAAATAACCAGAGAAGGTTAGCAATAATAAAACTGAGCAGAATGGTGTTTCCCAAGAAAGCACCAATTTCATACAGTTGGATTGTTCTGCGGCAATAGTAAAGGTTTCCAGGCAAACCGTGAACATGAAATATTACAGAAACACAAAATTGATAATTTGCTGTCTGTTGGAATGGGAAGAGAGCTTGTCATGCAGGTGTACAACCTGTGTGTCCCACTGTGGGAGTCTATTTTGCTAAACAAGGCACACAGGCCTTTCTCAACAATTTTTTTACTCTCTCTTCAAATAACTTTCAACTGCTTGATCAATATTTCAAACGATGTGCACAATCACTCCTTCACCTCTGTGTGTCTGTGGGGACCTGAATGGAAGTTTGGTTTGTTTTAACTGTAAATCAAAGAAAATGTTCTTGACTTAAAACACAGCTTTTACTTAAGGGAGGCATATCTTTAAGTAGGTTAGGCTGAGTTAAAAGCCAGCATTGATTATTTCATACCTTTGTGGCAAAACTGCATCTTCTGATTTTTCTCTTTTCAATGGCTATTAAGCATTCATGTTTCGTATAGCTTCCCTCCCTTCCACACCTCCCTCAAGGCATTTTTAATTTTTTTAGACAGGAAGGGGAAGATACCATCCTTGTTGCTTAGGAAGCTGTAGAGATCAAAAGGCAATTTATTTAATCTTCTTGTTTTACAGTTATTGTTCTAATAACTCATCAGAGGGTGTGAGTTACTTAATTACATTTCACTTTCACCTAGTGTTTCATTTCAAAGAACAGCTCAAGAATGCTAATCTCCAAAGTAAGGCTTGTGCACCAATGATGTCAGCAAAAAAAAAAACCCCATGAGATAAACCATCAAATTTTCTCAGGTCTCTTCTACCCTAAAGGTGCATTTCAGGTACTCTTGTTCCAGATTCCCAAGAAGCAGTGCCAATCACAAAATGATACTGGGTATCAGCGGTCAGCCTGCCAGCACTGCAAATTCCCCTAGCTCATATTAAACATCTTAACCTGTATCCAAATTTTCTCAGAAAAACAATCAAAATGAAAATGTTTTTCATGGCTTCATGTGGGCAAAAACATTTTCTTTCACCAGGGCAGGATGGAAGCCATCTACCATGCCAGGCTCCAGCAGCAAGCAACCTGCATCTGTGTAAGTGGCAGCAAGCAGAAAAGTTGTTGCGATGACAGCGACCCTCTCAGCCTTTATAGGAGCACCACAGGGCTCATGGCTCTGTGACCAGATTTGGGCCCCAAGGCCTTGGATCCTGACAGAAATTCCAAGCATAAGGAAATCCACTACACTCATGCTGCTCACTTGAGACAATACGTCACTATGCAAGACACAGAAAGCTATATTAAATGTTTTAAACTCTCAACATATTTAAGATACTGTTAAGAACTTGTAACCTTAAGTTACATCATAAATTTTAAAAAATTCTAAGGCAGGAGCTTAGTATTTTGAAGTTATCATTAAACAGTCTACAATTTTTAAACACCGTGATTTAATTTAAATTTTAAACACTGAATAGTTTTATCTGCTTTCAAAAGTAGCCTTAAATAAAAGCTGCAAAAGAACTGAAAAATTGCTAATGTTTCCTTGACAAATACCTATGATTCAAAGCTGTTTCAGTCAAAATGTTATTATATAAGAAATAAACAGACTGCATTTGTTAATACTAAGAAAATATTGTATCAGAAACACTAGTTGTCCAAACGCTGTAGACAGTGATACCAGGAAAAATAGAATTTCCATCAGTCAGACCACAAGGGAAACTAGGGAGAAAAGAGGAGAAAGGAAGACAATAGTGAGGTAACAAGTTAAGAAAGAGATAAGGAATGAAATACGCCCCACAAAAATCCTGTGTTTGAAGGGCTGAGGTTCTCTCATTTAGAATCACTGCTGCAAACCTGTGAGGAACAAGTGAGGCATATAAGACGGGACTGCAGCAGTTAGTTTCTGTCTGTCTAGCAGATTATAATTTCATTTTTACAGAACTGTCAGGTTCCCCAGCTTCTTCTGTTGTGACCAAATATACTTCCATTCAGCTGAATCATGCAGTACAATCCCAATATGTCTTCTTTCCAAGGCTGCTTTCTGCAGCCAGTGCTTTTATGAGACTTAGATGAGGTTTTTGTGATTCATAGTACTTAAACTACTCACGAGCACTTTTTCAATTGGAAAATTCACTTCAAGTAAATGCATCATCAGCATGATTGTTCATGCATGAAAGAACTACAAGCAAAACAATGAGCACCATTTTTTAAAACCTACACTTAAGCCAAGAAAAACAGTTATCATGAAAGATATTAAAAGACCTTATTTTTCAGTTTCCATGAATCTCTCATGGAAAACATGGGTTATCCTTGTTTCTGCATCTCCTATTCTGAGAATCCCAAATTGCAAATGAAAAAAAAATATAATGTTCACATTGGTTTAGAGTCGTTAACATGATACATAGCAACATAAATTAGATTATCTACAACAGATTAGGGTACTCCTGATTTAGCCTTATTCTTCCAGCAGTCTTTTCCAGACTGCCTGTAAAAAAGCCTGTATGATCTAGTCATCAAATAATCTTATTATTCCCTACTTTGCTTTCAGAAGGCTAAATATAAATAAAATGCAATTTAAATCTTTTTAGAATTGGTGGAAGATGCTCTGGTATCTGCCAACCATGGTGAATTTGAAGAATGTGTCAGATACTTAAATGAAAATGGATGCCCGAATTTTTGACATTTATCCCAAGGAAAACATACTCTCTGTGGGTTATGTATGTGCATGTGCCTATGTAGCATTTTCATGGATGATTTGATAGTGGTACTTCCAAAATATTTCTACACCTAATAGCATCAATGCAATCTGTCACTCTTACTCCATTCTGGAAGTGTTTATTTATTTATTCACTTAAATAGATTTATATGATACATAAAAAGACCTATCTGCAACTCTGCATGCTTTTGATATATAGGAAGGTATAGTGAAACAGGTGAAAAGAAGTATAAACCCAGCAACCTCCATTAAATCAGAAAAGAGTCATCAAAAAATAAATTAAAAACCATTGTCTGCTCCAGTCATTCAGATAACCGGCACTAACCAAAACCATGAGGCCAGTTGGAGATAGAGACTTCCAATCTTAAAAGTAAGAAAAGAAAGTTAAGAAAAAGTTAAGAAAAGGGGCTCTCCAAGCACCCAGCTCTGAGTACACCCAACCCAGTCCCAGCTTTGTGCTCCATAACCAGTGAAGACTAGGGATGGGGCCATCAGATCTGAAGGTCAAAGGAATTAGGCAATTTTGCAGGGGAATGGTACAGTCGAGATGTGAGAGCTCCTCACCAGGATGAAAAAGGAGAAGATATATGTTCATGTTGCTCTTTGCATAGGGTTTGCGGATAACTGGGTGCTTTTGGACATGGATGGAGACTCCTGCCCTGGAAAGCTGACTTGTGTGGGGAGCTGCAGCTGCCTTAGAGTTTGCTAACCAGGATGCAGAGGATTAAACACCACCATCAGCAACTACCCACATCTCTCCTCCAAAAACACTGCTCCACCAAAGGCAGCAGCTCTGTGGCCTCAACTCTGTCTGTGATGGGCTGACAGCCACCTTGTAGCTGGAGTAGCAAGTCTGGACAGAGAAGAGGAGCACGTGGCATGGGAGTTAGCAGGATCAGCTGTGGCACCACCTGGAGACAAGAGCAAGCCAGTCAGTGACAGCCAGAGAAAATGAGCTAATGCCTCCGGGATAGATGGAGCATTTCACTGGTTTACTCCTCCAGCAACTTCACTTGGTGAACTTGAACTGAAATATGGATGTTTCTACTGAAGGTGATACAGATGTAGCTTGTGTATTCTCAGGCTCATCTATAAGCAGTCTCCTTGCATGGTTTCCTATTTGTTTCCATTACAGGGCAAAAAAGTAATCGGAAGAGTATGTCAAAGCTTACCTTCAAAGCTGACTGTCACGGCTGCTTGGCCTTTAGTTTGTGACCTCTCCAAGCCACATACTCCATTTAGATCCTCTAAAACTGCTGCAGGAAATCATTCCCATAAATTGTACCTAAAGGCCCCTGAGAGGATGAATTCAGTCCTTCACCTCTACATCTGCTCTAATTTTCTACTCTCCATCCCCCTGATTTGGAGATCAATCATCTCCCTCAGTCCACACTGCTTCTGACATTACAGGTGCTAAGAAAATCAGAATAAGCACATGTACTTAGTGTCTTCCTCCCAGTCCTTATATCTTGATGATAACATATCTTTTCACCCCTCTTCCTATTACAGGGTTCTTTTTTTGATGTTAGGATGCTTCCCAAGTTTTGTTTTTTTTTTTCAAATAATAGAGATTCCTGTGGCAATTCCTGTGAATGCTGTTTACCAAGATATTTTCTGTATTGTTTTTGTATGCCCAGGTTTTTGTAGGCGGAGGGGCCACATGGGTGGCTTCTGTCAGAAGCTTCTAAAAGCTTCCCCCCATGTCTAACAGAGTCAATGCCAGCCAGCTCCAAAATGGCCCTGCAGCTGGCAAAGGTTGAGCCCATCAGTGGTGGTAGCACACCTGGGACAACAGAGTTAATCATACAACCACGGAGTGGTTTGGGTTGGAAGGGACCTTAAGGATAATCTCATCCCAAGCTCTTCCATGGGAGGGATGCCATTCATTACACTAGGTTGCTCTTGGCAACAATCCAACCTGGCTTTGAACACTTTCAGACATGGGCCATCCATAACTTCTCTGAACAACCCATTGCAATGCTTCACTACTCTCTTTATCTTCCTAACATCTAAACTAAATCTAGTAGTTTAAAACCATTGCTCCTTGTCTTCTCGCTATCTGCCCATATAAAAAGTCCCTGTCTCCTTTTTAAAAAGCCCCTTGAGGTACTGGAAGATCTCACCAAAGCCTTCTCTTCTCCAGGCCAAACAATGGCAGCTCTCACAGCCTGTATTCATAGGAGAGGTGCTCCATTGCTCTTATCATCTTCTTGGCCCTTCTCTGGACCTGTTCTAACTGGTCCATGTCTTTCTTGTGTTGAGGACCCCAGACCTGGATGTAGTACTGCAAGTGGGGTCTCATAAGACTGGAGTAGAGGGGAAAAACCATCTCCCTCAACCTGCTGTCCATGCTGCTTTTGATGCAGCCTGGGTTGGCCTCCTGGCTGTGAGTGCACAGTATTGGCTCAAGTTCAGCTTTTCATCTGTGAGAACCCCCAAGACCTTCTCCACAGGGCTGTCTCAATGACTTCTTCTCACAGTCTGTACTCAGATTTGGGATTGTCTCCAACCAGGTGCAGGCACCTTGCATCTTGTTCATGAGGTTCTTGTGGACCCACTTCTCAAGTTTGCCCAGGTCATGAAGGGAACAGGGAAACCCTAGGCAACCACAACCAGAGAGAGGAGTCAAAATATGTGAGAACAACTCTGCAGACACCAAGGTCAGTGCAGAAGAAGGGGGAGGACATGCTCTGGGCACCAGACCAGAGATTCCCTGCAGCCCGTGGTGCAGCCCAAGGTGAGGCAGCTGTGCCCCTGCAGCCCATGGAGGTCCGTGGCAGAGCACAGATCCACCTGTAGCCTGTGGAGGAACCCACGTTGGAGTAGGTGAATGCCTGAAGGAGGCTGTGACCCTGCACTGGAGCAGGTGTCTCGCAGGACTTGTGACCCTAATTCCTTCTCTGTAACGTATCAGAATCCTTCTTACTTGTCTTTGTAACTAAAATATTTCTCTTAGTCTCAATCACCTCTTCCTCTGATTACAGAAATCCTCACATTGTTCATTTATTCTCCTTACTGCTCTTCAATCAGCTGAAATTACCTTTTACTGTGACCACTGCACTGCCTCTTTCAAATATATTGAGAAACATGGCTTTGAATCCAGAAATATCAAGGGACACATGAACTGAGGATAATAAGCCAAGGCAGAATGTAGTGATGACTTCTGCTGTTGAAGAAAGTAAAATTAAAACTTATTGCAAATCCAAAGTAGATCATGAGCAGCTACAAACAATGGGTACCTCATGGCAATCACTTTTCAGCAGTTTTTATCAGTAACCACACATCTGCGTCATTCTGACTCAGAGAGATGTCCTGTTCTCTGATGAAATCTTAAAAACTATATTCTGGTTTGACAGAGAATCCTGTCTCTTGAATAACTAAAATATTTTGCAGTTGGCCCAGAAATTTCATTTAAGGATTAGTGAACCCTGTTTTGCCTATCATGAGTAATTTATCTCAATTTTGTCCACTCAGAAGTGGTTTTATCTTAACAGAAATGAAAGCAAAAAGTTCCACTTTGGTCATTTAAGAGAATCTATTCAGTGAGTAATCTTGACAAGAGCAGTGACTTAGTACTGAGGATTTTAAATCCAAATTAAGCCTCCCTCTTTCTTCTCATTACCATTTTTAGCTTATATCTCCAGCTCAGGAAAACTTTCATGAATATGCTGCTAATATTTGTAATTGCATTAGTATTCTAATATTCCATCAAAATAATTTCAAATGGAAATACATTGAACCACTTGGCAATATTTTGTTAGCTTTATTTCATTATGGAGGAAGCTTCATTTATTAGGGAGGCTGTGGCATCTGTAATGGTACCATTATGTTTCAAAAGAATGTTTCTTCATCCTTGGTTCATATTTATGTTCTTCTCCTAAACTTTATTTTTTAATGATGGTTGCTTGCAAGTTTGTGCAAAGCAGGCTTAGTGACAAGATCATGCTGCATGGTTTGCATGAAATATTTTCCTGAAGAATCTCTCTGGTTCCTTCCTGCATTCAGAGCACTTTACAGCACTTTCTGTAACTGCAATGAGGAGTTGGACCACTTTTGTGGGGGTTTGGCTCTACGAAAAATCGGCTCTTGTATCAACTTACCAGGAGAGGCTGGGGTCATATGCCACACCAGTGCAAACTAGGAGGTGAGAGCAGTTTGAGAATTTAAAAATATGGTATTATCTGCTTTGCCCCAAGTACTTCTGTACTCAGAGTAAACTAAGCAGTTATTTCTAAACAGAATGTTCCAGGTAAGAGCAAAAATGTAAGAATCATATCTAGGAGAGCAACTGCAACAATTTACAAATATTGAAGAAAAAGGAATGTGATGTTTTAATAATCTAACGTTTTGTAAAATTAAATAATAATAAATCTAATAATTTTTTCTATATATGAAAATTCAAAGTTCTCCCACTAAAATGCTTTTTTAAATTGTGTCTTTGTTACTAGTACCATTCATCACATTTTTGGATAGAGTCAAGAAATGGAAGCAAACAATCAAAAAAGCTGAATGAGAAGAAAATGCATCCTTTTCTAAGGATATCTCAATAAACATAATGGAAACTTCATTTTGTGTTTTGCACCGAATATTTTGCAGCCACAGTCATTTTTTTCAAGTCATTAGCTTCATTAAACTAACTTTGCTTATGATTAGCTCTGTAAGTACAGTAATATATAGTTTACAAAGATCTGGAACTTTTTTCAAAAGAATGAAACATGAATTTAAAAAAAAATAAACTTCATTCATTGAATGGGAGTTTTTCAAGGAGCTAACTTTTAAATGGTTTTAATCGGTGGTAAGAGATGGAAAGAGTGTCCCCTTGTGGATAGGAATATGAGGAAAGTGCTACTGTAACTCACTGAGAGCAGCAGTAACCCCGGGTATTTGGAGTCTCATTAGGAATTTGGCTAGAATCCTACCTTGCCCATGGCTCATAAATCAACACTCGAATGTACAGAACGCTATGGAGAGCCTTTTTATTTTAATTGGTTGGCCTGACAGACAGCAGAGGGTAAAGACTGAGCTAATGTAGCATCCTTGTTAACACCACCAGTCCAGGCTAACACGTAAATCTAACTGCTGCAGGCAGCTGCAGCACTGCTTTCATTTGAGGAAAGCTATTTTGAGAAGGACAGCCTCAGAGCAGACGAGAAGGCTTGTAGGAGAAGGCTCTACAGTAAGGACAAAGCCTTATGGGGTATCTATTAAGCAGTGTGCTACCCACATGCAAGCATCTGTCCAACCATGCTGCAGAATCCATCCACAGGACACAGCGCCATTGATTGTCCTTGCTCCAGCAGCTGCACCCACAGAGGGACCGGAGCAGGGCTGGCGCACATCTGGCTGGAGACACTCTGTGCCTGCAGATGTTGTATTATCTGTGTCAGACACAGATGCCGTACGCATCATCGCCTCTGACCCATGAGAACCACCAGGAGATGCCAGCGCCCCCATCTTCCCTCAGATCTGGGAAAATCAATGGTAACTTCAAATTGCTGCATGGGGAAGCAGAACCTCATGGGGCTGCTGAGACAGCAGGGGATCTTTCTTGTAGGAAGTGTTCTGTTTTATGAAATCCAGCCCTTCCCTATTGCAGGCAATTACAGACCCCCTAAGAAGTTCTTCTTGTTTTGCCTTTATTAAGAATTTTCTCCAATTCACCTCAATTTCAAGAATTTTCTTGAATTTTCTTGAATTTCTTCCCCACAAATTTTGGCTTAGCCATATTCATGGTCAATGTATATCTACTCATGATATTATTCTTTATTTTACACAGTTTTTTTGTCGCCTTATAGTTGAATACCTGGCAAAGAGTAACCATATTCCCTTCTAGCCTTTATTTTGTCAAACTAAGCAAGTCACATGCTCGCTGCTTTATTGTATACGCCAGGCTCACAAAACACCTTCATGTGTCACCTGAAAGTGTCCTGTGAGCTCAACTTTTTCCACCACCCATTGCTCAAGAATGTATTCAGACTCATCAATACACAACCTTACTCTGTCCCTAATGGAAACACTCTAACTCATGCCTTCTTTTCTAGTGTTGGGTTTTGTACACAGTCACATCTCAAAGGTCGCTCCTAAAAAGCCCACCAAACTCAGTAGTTGATTTCATCTGTTGTTTCCTACTCACTATTTCTCAGCTTGCAGCAGAAATTCTCATTTTTCCAGCAATGGAGGAAATTGCTTTGAGTGAGAAACAGGTTGCTGACATCCTTTGGAGATTTTCAACCACAAAAGGTTACCAAGTCCAATACTGGCAAGATGAGGTGCAGGTTGGTGTGAGGGGTAAAGGAGACATAAGCCTGAAATAAGACTTGGCCTTTGATAAGAGGACATTCGTGGAGTCACCATCCCTAGAGGTGTTTAAGAGGATGTGGATCTGGTGCTAGTGACACGGTTTAGTGATTTAGGGGTTACAGTGGCAGTGCTGGGTTGATGGTAGGACTGGATGATCCCAAAGGCCTCTTCCAGCCTTGGTGATCCTGATTCTGTAATCCTGATTCATGCTAGATGGAGCTCACTGAGTCAGAAATTGTCCCCCACAAAAAGCAAGCGTGTCACATCCACATCCGACACATAAACTGATCGGGTTGTTGCTTGAAGGGTTGAAGGTGACAACGTCAAATCTCGTGGGAAGTCATTGCAGGCCTAGATAGACACAAATATTTGCAAACATACACTAGCAATTTTCCTTCAAATATATCCTGTTCCTAAATTTATGACACCGGGTGAGTTCCATGTGCACACTGGCAAATGGCTGTGGGCCTTATAATTTGGACAATGTGGGTAAAAACATCCAGACCTATATGAAGCCTAAACTGCACATAGATTTTTATGCTGTTGTTGTTTTGTTTGGGTTTTTTTTTTACGGATGTGTGTTTGTGTGTTACAGGTCACTTTGACTGTCAGATGACAACAAATTAAAAGAGGAAATTCTTAAAACCTGTTTCCTCTGCCTCTGACTTAACGCTAGGAAGTAACGGGAAACCAGACTGTTTATTTCTGTACTTCACGGGGGGGAGCGTCATGAGGGTTGTGAAAGTTGCCCGCTTCCTCCCCGGTGATGAAACTTCTTGAAAAAACCCCGTGTGTCTTTGCATGATTTCATAAGGCCGGCTCGGGGCACTGGCTGGCGCGGCTCTGAGGCGGCTCCGGGCCCGCTCCTNCGCGGCCGCTGCTGGTGAAAATCGTGATGGCCGGAGAGTCCTGCGTGGGGAAGACCTCCATCGTGCGCAGGTACACGGAGCCCGCCGGCTCTCCCGCCACCTCCTACATGGCCACGATCGGTGAGTGCCCCCCGACTCCGTGCACCTCCGCCCGCCTCGCTGCCGCTCCTCGCCCTCTCCTCCCCGGTGCCCGCGGCTCACACACGGCCAGACCGGCGCTGTCAGCGCGGCATTGCCGGGCTGGGAGGTGTCAAACCTCCCTGCGCTGAGCTGTGCGTGTGTGCAGCCGCGGCCAGCAGTTTGAATCTTTGCCGGGGTGTCAGGACACTTGTCACACTGGCTCCGGAGCCACGCAAAGTGCTGCCTCGTTACACCGTTCTTGCTGTTCGTCTGGGCATTGGGAACCTACTCCTATTGTAAGCTTGTGCAGACCTCTTTCTCCCTGTTTCTTATTGCCCACTGAGGCCCTGCTGCTATCCATCACTGCAGGTGCGGGTAAAACAGCACAGAGTCCCAGATCAGCGAGGTTGGCAATGACCTCTGAGATCACTGAGTCCAGCCTGTGACCAAACACTGCCATGTCAAACAGACCATGCATTAAGTGCCATGTCCAGTCTTAAACACCTCCAGGGGGATTCCATCACCTCCCTGGGCAGCCCATGCCAATGTCTCATCACCCTTTCTGGAAAGAAATTCTCTGTCGTGTCCAACCTAAACCTTCTCATTCTTCTTGTCCTGTCACTTGTTGTCTGGGAGAGGAGGCCGATCCCCACCTGGCTACAGCCTCCTTTCTCAAAGCATACCAATCTCAAAGAGTTGTCAGATGTCAGTGAAATGCCCAGTTCATCAATATTTCAGGCCAGAAAGGGCTTTAACTTTGTGTTTATTATTTTAATGGAATAAAGACACCTTACAGTGTAGTTAGTGGTGTGCATGATGATTAAAGCAGAGCTGCTGCTGTGATGGAAATAATTAACCCTGCCAGACCATGTCAGTTCTGTGCTGGCACAGCGTGCTGCAGATGGGGGGTGACGGGGAGCTCCCCGCTGCCTTGGCACTGCAGGCCCACAGTGCCAGGGGAGTGGCAGGCTGACTGTCCCCATGCTGAAAACCTTGTCTCTGGCATGCAAATGTGTTATGTGACTGCGGTGCTTTGATTTGCTGTGGAGATTTTTTACAAATTTTCATTGGGAAATTTTAATTTTTAAGAGTTTGTGTATAAGAATATTTTTGTTTTGATTTGATTTGATTTGATTTGATATGATTTGATTTTGAAGAGAAAACTAAATTATGTCAGGGAATTGTGTATTCCTGCACTTGAAATATGCGTGGTCCTTTTGCACATCTTTCAGTCTGGGAGGAGTTGGCATAACAGAACTAAATACCAGGCAGTAGTTGTGGCAGTAGTTGGTCCAGGGAATATTTAATATACATGAGATGACTTCACCGGTCCACATAAGAATGGCTGAACTTTAACTACTTTTTATTTTCTTGCCCTTTCTTACAAAGCAGTTTCTGAAACTATCACAGACGAAGAGGGAAGAACACAACTAGCAGTAAAGTCAGGAAATTGATCCTAGGCCAGGCTTAGCAAGAAAGCCCAAAGAATGGCTATAAAAATAAACAGTAGCTTTGTTGATATGCTTTACATTGAGATTCCTGACCACGAAGTTATTATTTTGAGTCATAATTTCTTTTACTGCAGATTCAGACCACTGCAGACTCAAAAAACTTTTGTATGGTGATGATATTAAGAATATATTTCCCAAGTTGTGACTTGACCCGTTTCAAGGAATAGTGAAGATAATGGAGTTTTTGTGATAGTTTATGGATTAAGATTAATCTTGTTAGTTTTATTACTGACACCTAGTATTGAGATATTTTAAAACTTTTTAAAAAAATGTTTATCTGAAATATAAATTAATAATCCAAACATGGTATTTGTTACCTGAATGTGTTTTTAAAATTGTTTCTAAAACATTGTGTTCCATTTAGTTCCATTTCACCAGGTGTTTTAGAGCTTAGACTCTGAAAACAAATGGGATTATGAGTGGTGTCTTCCAAAAATGTAATGTTGGAAGTGGAAGGTTCCTTTATCATGAAGACATCTGCAATGGAGAGGGCGCCCTAGAGGTTGTGGCTCCTAGTGGTGTAAAGGAAGAAGACACAATACAGCGTTCTCTGTTTGTGATGTCTTCTGCCTCATTAACACCACCAAACAGATAACTGACACAATCAGAACAAGTAACTGTTTTTATCAGGATATCTGTTTCATACAAGCTCAGTCAAATGATCCCTTCCTGCTGTGCAGCCTATTAGATGCTCATCTGCTGTTAGGTTGTTTTTCACCTTGCCTGTCCAGTTGAAATGGTGATTTGAGTAGAGAGAAGATTATCTTGGTGGTGCAGTCTTGCAACTCCTGGGTTCCCTGACAAAATCTTGTGCCATCACCTTCCTTGGTGGCAAAGGCTCATAGGCACAGAAGCTAAAAATTTGTTGAAAGTCTCATTGCTGTGTCACGAATCACAGATTTGTGTTACTAGGAAAAATCCTACTGTTATTGCAGGGGAAAAAAACTGAACAAGCGTTTTGTAGTAGGCTCCAGTAGTAGTGATCTTCTCTAAAATTATGTGTTTTATGAGATAATGCAAAACATACATCCACGGTAAATTTTCATTGAAAGGTTTAAATGCAGCAGTTAAATACTCAAGGCTGAGTGCCCTTCCTCCTTTTGGATAAATTATAAGCATTTATAATTTTCTAATTAAACTTATACACATCATAAGGTGGATGCATTGTATGAGTAGGCTATAAAGAATAACTGTTTTTGTTTAAACAATGACGTTGCATATAAAGTCAAAGAGAAGGTTTATGAACAAAAAAAACCCCCTTATATACCAGTGAACAGAATTGTGATATCACAGGCTGTGAGGTTATTTTGCTATATTACAGTGGCTGTGGTCCCACAGCATATGTGTTTTCTGTGAGAAACATTTCTGCAGAGCTGTGAGCCCTCCCAGATCTGTCATAGTTGAAAGAGGTACAACTTCAACATTAGGATTAAAAAGTCTGTGTAGATTCCTTGAGATTTACTTTAGAAGGGAATGAAGTAATCAACAAAAATGAACCATACTGAAGGTAAATGTGTCCTGTGTTAACAACACCAGTAGCAACCCACGTCTTAATTAATTTTTTTAAACAAAACTGGATTTTCATGTCACGCTTACTTTCCGAACAAGCATCTTATGCCATGGATTGCTTTTCTTAGCCAACCAGGAATTATCAGTACTTGTGACTGCTCAGATACCACTCTGCTTCAGACATTTCTTGACCTGTTCAGAAAAGACGCTGATGCAAGCAATGCACCAGCAGCTATGAGGAGTTAGGTATGGGTAGGAATAACAGTAGAAACTCAGCCCACATCTCCCTGGGCCCTTGCCCAGTTTGGACACAGCAGCTGGTAGGAGCTGCTTCCTTGGTTCTGGAATTGAAGATGCTGTATGACAGGCAGTGGGCTGGGCAGAACCTGCACAGGGGCATTCACCACCCTCTGTCTGTGCTTTCACTCTTGCATCCTGCTGAGCTACTCAAACTTGCATTTTCTCCTGATAGATGTTTGGTTTTGAGCATTTTCTATCAGGAACCCACCAGCTCTGTTTGGGTGAAAAGTGTGCTGTAACTTTCCAGGCCAGCTGCAAAAGACCTCTTTGAAGAGGACTTCTGCAGATGGCCAAAGGGAGGGAAGAGAAGGGCATTTCAAAGCTGAATTACCCTGTGACTGACTATATTTATGCTTTTTAGACTTAGTTGTCCTTAAGGTGCCTCAGTCCTAATATGGGCATTATTTATTCTTTGAAATATGAAGAAAATAAATTAATTTCATGGCTGTAACAGTTGGAAATAACAACCAGAATTTGAACTTGCACTCAGCATCCCCCTTCTTGGTTTTATTTGACAGCTTAAAAAAAGCAAGTACATGCTGTTGCATCCCAATAGCATTTATCTCAAGAGCTGTAATCAATGCTTTCTTTGTTATGTTGATCGTGTTGTATATCAGGTAGGCCTAAAAGCATCTGAAATCTGTGAGCTGTCTTTGGCATTGTGTATCTCATTTTTCTTTTCTGTCTTTCCAATTTGCTAAGTTTGCTGGAAATTTCATATAAAGACATGAACAATTCATGCATGCAGAACATATTGACTTCTGTTTTTCACTAACATTCATTGACCTTTTAGGTCAATAAATTTTGAAGTTGACTTAAGAAGTCAATATGCCTGATTTTAATTTAGATTAAGTTTTAGTCTGATTCAGCATTCTGCTTCCCTTTTTACAAATAATATTTTTTAAAAGAGCTTATAGCAATTTATTATTAAAATGTATGTCAACTAGGAACTTTTTCCTATAGTTCTGGGAATCCCTGTCTGGAACATAATTTTTTTGCTGTGTTCCTGATGCACCATTGTCCTTCTCAACTGCTCCAACATCAATTGTTGAAAATGATACAGATAATTAAACAAAACTGTGTGAATTTTGGGAACAAATGTTTTCCATCACATTGGAATTTCACCTTACATGAGCAAATTTTAGTTAAATTACATTTCCTTCTGACATTATTAATTCCATCAAGGAAGCCTTGTGTAATATTAATTACAGATACCAATTATATTATATCATATTTCCTTTTCATTGAAGCTTCAATGAAAATTCATCAAGTGAAGGACATGGTTATCATAATAATTTTTAAAATCCACCTCAAGTCCCTTACCACATACACACAAAAAACATTAATAGCATTGAAAGTGCCTGGGAGTGCATGCCTGTGAGAGTGTACTTGTCAAAATTTGATGCCCAATACATCTGTCAGTACAAAGGAAGGGAGCATTTCCTCTGTTGCATTTTTGGTCTGCTGTCATGGGTGCTTTCCTTTGATAAAGTAATTTGGCTTGCACGTTCTTAACAGAAATCCATGCAGTGGTATTAATTTAAATATTTTGTGATTTTTCAATCTGTCTGGTTATTTCAAGTGACACTACTGGGGAAAAGACACTCTGTCATTTTAAGTAGTTTGCTCTTACGGAATTTTGACCAAACAATATCATCAGCTGTCACAACATTACCTTAACTTCACTTACTATAATTGACAAGAAGAGCCTAATTGTTTATCAGTGGGAAGAAAAATACAATCAGAGAAATTATAAAATGGTATTTCAAAATTCAGCAATGAAGCAACAGGGGAAACAATGGTTTACTCTGTGAAAATATATCACTGTAAGCAGCTGATAGCTGGCAGATTATAATTTTAAAACTGGGATTTCAACAGTTCATAAATCTAGGTATCATTTAGGACATTTGAAGTACTAATTTGATGATTTAATAAAGGAAAACACTATAAATCATGAGGAAAATATCTTTGAGGAAAGATCTGTAGGATAAGTAGAGACAACATTCTGCATTTATTTTAATTGTTAATGCTTGCTTTTAGCACTGGCTTTCTGGATCTGATTTAGGCTGTAGAACCAAACCTCTTCATTTTTAATTAAATCCCATGTATGTTGGTCTTTGCATTTAATGCATACAGCCAATTCCTTTTTCTGCTCATGTAACCCTGGATATTTTTTTTAGGGATTTGGAAATAAGGACATAAAAAATTGTGTTGCACATGTGACAGCTTTGGAAGCATTTGTACCTTGCCATTCATGCTCTTGAAAATCATAGCATGCTGCTATGCTCTTGAAAATCACCACTATATTTGCACAATGTGCTATTGTGCATAGGCCATGAAACTGCTGTCACATCTCTTGCTCTTGATCCATGGTAATACTTACTTGTAGGTTCAAGTATCTGCACCTTTGCCTGCCCCTTCTTTGCTTGGTATTGGCATTGCTTTGAATTGTATTTGTGCAATGTATTGGCACATCGTTGCTTTCAGCACTGAGTAATTTCCTTTTACATCTTCCATTTTGAATGTATATGATTGGATAGTTATTCTTTCTATGGTTTTGTTCCTTTTCACTTTCTGTTTGAAATTGCATAACTAGAGCTGAGAAACAATCTTCAAAGGGAATCCATGTTATTATGAGAAATGTTACAGGTTTTCCTTTTTTCTTCTAGGCATTGATTTTAAAGTAAAACCAGTAATGTTTAATGATACAAGGGTGAAACTTCAAATATGGTAAGTTTTAATTAGTATCACAAAAGAAAGCCAACTAAATTGCATTATGACATGAAAAATCTCATCTACTTTTAATTGTGTGTCTTCATAATGTGCAGGTGCTCCTACTAGGTCGTTTTAAAATTTGAATTTAGCCTAGGAGAGTACATTTTTCTCAGTAACTAATGTAAGATAAAAAGAGGATTCTGACTGGGTTGCTTTAAAAATAAAACTTGCAACATACAAGCAAATGCAGATCTATGATCCATAGGAAGTATATTTATTTGTATAGGAACATGGAGGAAAGTGACAAAGCAAGAAGATGTTACATTTGATTACCCATCAAATGTATGTTCAAAAGGGTCACCAGGAGAAATGACTTTTGATAAGATGAATCTTTGGGAATGTACACTATGTTTTGGTTTGGAAGTTTTTCTAAAGAGTGTGTAGAGCTTTTGAGAGCTGGCTTTCCAGGCATCTAATACAGAAGATGATCTCTATTTACCATGATTTAACTTCTCAAGGAGTTAATCTGTTCATGAATTATCTGACTGGTGTTGGATTTATGGTTTTTCCATCTCAGGCTGTAATACAAAGTATTAGAGGGTTGTTTACAGCTTTCTTAAGGCATAATTCATAGAATCATAGAATATGCTGAGTTGGAAGGGACCCATCAGGATCACTGAGTCTGACTTCTGGCCCTGCACAGGACACCAAGAATCACACCATGTGTCTGAGAACATTTTCCAAATGCTTCTTGAACTCTGTCAGGCTTGCGGGGGACACTTCCCTCAGGACCTTGTTCCAGTGCCCAACCACCCTCTGGGTGAAGAACCTTTTCCTGATATCCAGCCTACCTGCCCCCAACTCACCTTCAGGCCATGTGCTCAAGTCCTGTCACTGTTCTTGTGAGTGAAGAGATTAGTGTCCATCCCTCTGATTCCTCTGGTGAAGAAGTAGACTGCAAAGAGGTCTCCCTTCAGTCTCTTCTTCTCCAGGCTGAGAAAACCAAGTGACCTCAGCCATTCCTTGTATGGTTTCCCCTGTTCTCATGGCCCTCCTTTGGATGATTTCTTAGAGCTTAATGTCTTTTTTATATTGTGGCATCCAAAACTGCCCCCAGCATTTGAGGTATCTCCCAGAATAATATTTTTCCTTATTTTACTGGGCACTGAAGTGAGACTGACAGGCCTGTTGTTTGCATGGTCCTGCCCTTCATGAAAACTGTGACAACTTTACCCAGCTTCCAGTTTGCTGGGACCTCTCTAGACTCCCAAGACTACTCAAAAAAAGAGAGAGGCTTTGCAATGACATCAGCCAGCTTTTTGAGAATCCTCACATGAATCCCATTAGTCCTCATAGATTTGGAGGAATCCAGCTGGAGAAGCAGATCCCACGCAGTTTCAGGGTCGACTGGGAGTTAATCATTCTCACAACCGTGGTCCTCCAGCTCAGGGCACTGAGACCCCCTTGGTCTGTCACCCATATTGAAGACAGAGGCAAAGAATTTGTTAAACACCTCTGCCTTATCCGTGTCCCTGTTGGTGAGGTGACCGTCCTCATCCTGTAACAGGCTGGTGTTATTTCTATGCTGCCTTTCGCCATTCATATACTGGAAAAAACTTTTTATTGTCTTCCATGTTTCTGGCAGCTTCAACTCCAGCTGAGCTTTGGCCACACAAATTTTCTCCCTGCAGTGGCAGACAGCATCTGTAATCTTCCCATGTCACCAGACCTTGCTTCCACTGGGTGTACACTTTTCCTTTTTTATCTTACTTCCCATCAGGTTTCACTTATGCCAGTGATGTCACATCTCTGGGACTGGGCCAAAGCTTGGAGCTTGTCTCATTTGTTCCTCTTGCTTGGTGTATTAGTGTAGAAACGTTTCAGGTGTGGTACTTTGTAGCAACCATCTCCTGAAGCAGATTGAGGGATCCCATTTGTGTGTTTGTTTCCTAAAGTTTTGGCATTATGTGTAAGAATCTCTGTGTCTGTATTTTATGGCTTTTTTCCCAAAACCTGTCTTCTGTCTAAACCAGGTTGCTGTTTGTGTCACAGTTTACAAAGGGGTTGTCAGAATATGGGGATGTCATCTGTTTTTTATTTGCTGAGTTATTTATATAAAGAAGGAATGGTGGGCTTGACATTATTCTCAGTTTTCAGGCACTGGCTTAGCTTCCCTAGTAGGGCTGTATTATTCAGAATAAACTTCCAGTGTATTTCTTTTACTGCTATATCTGGCACCCAGATTTTCTCTCATCCCTATTTTTTCTTGTTCCTTTCATGTTAGAGTACATCATTTAAAATTTGGACAATACTCCTTAAAGTAAAGTAATCTTTCGTGGGGATTTTGCAGTTTGAACATCTCTTTTTTGTTTGTTTGTTTGTTTGTGTGTGTGTGATTCATTACAATTTCTTTCAGGGATACTGCTGGCCAGGAGCGATTCCATACACTTAGTACCAGCTATTTCCGTGGTGCACAAGGCTTTGTTCTCGTATATGACATCACAAACCTGAAGAGTTTTCAAAGTATAACAATCTGGATGAATGACATATATGAGGTAAATACATCAGTCAGTGGTTGATCTCTTAATGAAAGTGATTAATGTGTAATTTTAAATGACTGCATGAGATGTATTCTTGTTCCTGTATGTTTCTAACTAGAATTTCTTGCATTTAACTCAGCACACAGTATGATAATAGAATTACTGTCATCTGAAATTGGAACATGGTATATATTTAGACAAGCCTGTGGTGATGGAGGAATGTTTTCTGAAGTACTTCTAAAACACAGCTTCCAGTCCAGCTTTGTGCATACTGAGTTATGGTGCTCTTGTCACTGCTGTGCCTATGCACAGATCAATCTCCATGAGCTCATCCTTGGATTTTAATTAGATTCCATATCGAAATTCCGTATCACAGCCAGTGATTTCCCTTTCCTAATTTCATTACTTCAGTGTAGTTACCTCATCCCAAGATCAAAGGAATTAAATACTCTTTTTGTCCTTGCTGGATAGTCCTTGAGAGGATGGTTTCAGGAGGGAGGAAGTGGGGTGGGAAGCCATTTGGTTAGCTCAGCTGCTCATGATGCTGCAGCCAGAAATATGTGCTTCCATGTGACATAGGAAGTGATTCAACATCACATGGCGGCCAGACGGGGTACGTGTTCCCACTGGAGCTTGTCAGAGCCCTCTGTGGTTCACTCCGACTTCCTAATGGAGTAGAAAACTAACACAGCAAAAGAAGTTGCGTGGTTTTTCTGCTCCATCAGTGACTTTAAGAGGCCCATAGGAAGGTCTGACACTTACTGGAGTTGGAGCAAGGTAAACTAGTAGGAGTGGGAAGGCCAGAAGAAGAATGTGTGGGAATGGTGTGAAGGGAGGGAGGAGTGGGCAAGCCCTTAGACATGAGATCATTCAGCTGCGTGTAACCCTGTATTCCAAGTCTTTTTTGCTAGGTCTCTCTTGATGTCTTCTCTATTAGACAGAGGCAAGGCAGTTTTGGAATGGAATAGTTCAGCTGTAAGGGATCTTCAGTGATCATCTAGTCCAGCTGCCTGACCACTTAAGTGCTGACCAGAAGTTAAATTATGTTATTAAGGGCATTGTCCAGATACCTCTTAATTTGGCTTGGGGAATTGACCATCTCCCTAGGAAGCTTGTTCCAGTGTTTGACCACCCTCTCAGTAAAAAAATGCTTCCCAATGTCCAGTCTGAATCTCCCTGGCACAACTTTGAGCCATTCCCATGTGTCCTGTCTCTCGATACCAAGGAAAGGAGATCAGTACCATTCTCTCTACTTTCCCTGCTCAGGAGGCTGTGGGGGGCAGTGAGATTGCCCGTCAGCAGTAGCAAGGCAATTTGTGTTAGCATGCTTGTGGAAGTTAGTGTAGGAATACAAGCAGGGTAGTGCTCTTTGTTGATTAAAATCCAGTAAACTTTCAAGCATGTTTTTTAATACTCTTGTGATTTGGTGGGGTTATGACATGATGGATGGGAGAGTTCATCTTGGGAAAGGGGGCTTGAAATAAAACCATGAAATGCATTATTTTCTCTCTTCACAGCTTCAGTTTACAGCTGAATTAATGAACTGCACATGATCATATAACCAATAATATCTACATGGGATATCTTATGTCATTGGTAAAACATTATATTCACATTATCTCATTATTAAAATCATTACTCTGATGACCTAGTACATTATTCTTGACCTTAGAGTTGTCTTAGAAGTCATAGGGCAACAGAGCCTAACTTCAGTAACATGTTACAAAGGAGATTCAATGACACAATATTCTTACTGGTTTGTATGCACACACTTAAGCTAACACATCTGGTTTATTATTTTATTAAGCAAAGCATGTGCCCTTCTTCTGTTGTTCACACAAAAGTCACAGCTAGATGTGCCACTGGTTGTACAGTTTCATGGCTAACAAAGATTTAGCTCAGCAAACTATGATAGCAGGTTTACTGTTACCTGAAACTGAAAATGTAAATTATGTGCATATATCCATTTCTATCTATCTATCTATCTAAATTTTGACATAAAATACTGGTCTGTCTTCACTTTGGCTCCAAAGGGGTTGTTCTGTCCTGTTGTCTTTAATTAGATCAACAGGGTGGAGAAGGTGTCAGGGCTGTGTGGCTAGGGTGGAGGGAAGGATGGGACCAGCTCCTGATGCCACCACACGGACTAATATCTGCTTTAGTCAGTCAAGAAATGACACCTGCACAAACCTGCTCTCTGTTTGTGACATTTAAAAGCTTTCTTGTAAATGTATTCAAGCTGTTAATACTTAGACTCTTTAATCTTAACCCTTGAAGGTACTTTGTTAGTTTAAAGTTTAAAAAATGGAAAAATACTCAATCTGAAACAATTTCTAGGGATGTAAATTGCATGATTGATTGTACCAATCTCAAAACTAGCGATTAGTGTTGTAATAGAGCTAGATAGTAATAAAAAGTTTAATTTAGTCCTAGTGGGATATCAATTTCTGAAATGTCTTGGTGAAAATATATGGGGCCATTCATTGCAAAAGAAATGTTTTTAAGCAATAACTGTTAAAACACAGGGCATTTCATGAAAATTAATTACATCCTGGAGGTCGGTGACATTCCTCGCATTTGCTTTGGTCTGTGAATGCAAACCAGTATTTAATTCCCCACAAATGCCCAGAATCAAATGTTGCTACAGCACCATTTAAAATATGCAAGTGTAGAAAAAATAAATAAGTTTTTAAAAGGGAAACAGAGAGAATACAGGTTTCACTAAATACCAGACTAATAGGTAATGTAAAGCTTGCACCTGAACCAGTTAAACAGGAATTTTGGGGCAATTCAGTTATTACATTATGCTCTCATTTTTTGGTTCTTTGCACATGAAGATTTTAAACAAAGTTTTTTAAAAATCTGTTCAGTGTGCTAAGCCGTTTTTGCAACAGTTGAAAATAACAATCCAAGCAATTTAGCATTCTTAAAAACTCCCATTGATTTTTAAAAACTGGCCAGTCAGTGCAATTACAGTCAGATTACCAGTAATGTTCTCATTATATTTCAGTTATTTTAAGTGTGGAATACAGCAGCTTTACTATTAAAAATTAATTACTATCCAAGGAAGTTCAAGATACAAATATGCTACCATATCTGTATTGCTGTAAAATTCGAATTCAGAATTAGAGGAAACTAAGTAACATGACTGTATTTTTTAAAAGCTTGCTAGAAAAATAAACTCACTCACAGATTAATATCTTAGGACATTATTGTCAAGTCTAGTATAGGGATATTGGATTTGTAATGCATTCATTAGGAGTATGATAATTGCAGGAAGATAGCTTTAGAACCCGAAACCATTCCTTATTTGTGGGATTGCAGGTTATGTCCAAATTATTAAAGTGTTCCTCTTGTCTGCTGACATGGCTTTTAGCTACTGCATGCACCTGTTCTGAAAGGCTGATGCTGTTTGGCCTTTGAAAATTAAATACAGGCAGCTGTGTAACAAATCCATTTCCAGAAAACAGTTATTTCCAGGATGTTTTGAACAAGATTCCAACTAACATTGGCAAAAAATTCCTCACAATAGTGTTCTAATGCTCAGATAGGTTCCCAGAGAGGATGACTTAAAGGAGACACTTAAAAGTCCATTCAACAGCAGCTTGAACAACCTGACCTGAATTTGAAACTGGGCCATCTTTGAGCAGGGATTAGACCAGCTGGCTTCCAGAAGTCCTTGCCAACCTAAATCACTCCAATATTCACACATGGCATCTGGGTCTCCAGAAATTGTTGACATAGATGGTAGGTCCTAGTTTAGTTCCAAATACCTTGGAAGTAAACTCTTAAACTGGTTTTATAGTGCAAGTCTCCTGGTGTGGCCATGCAGGTGGTATTACCAGCTCCTAACAATTCTCTCTGTGCTAGAAATTTTCTGCCATCACAGAATTTTGTGCATGGAGAAGGTAATTTTCTTTCCTTGGTGACAGTAGTTTAGTGTTGTTGGAGTACATTAACCTTCTATTTGTCCTCCCTGAAGAAGTGACCCCTCAACCAGGACATGAACTGCGTGGATTGTTGAGTTGCTGCCATTTCTGCATAATGCCCTTTTTTTTGTTTGGTTCTTCTGGTGCATTTGGGACACTGGACTGTCTTGCAGTGTTTCTGCATCATACTTAAATAAAAGCAGCACAAACTGCTTCACAAATGTAAATTAGTTTGACTTGAAACTCTTCTGAGTTTTTCTTGCTCAGATGGGAAAGCTTGATATCAAAGTTGACTATGAATTCTCCCATTTCATAGGTAGGTTTGTCCTTATGTCTCTGATTAGAACTTTAATTCTTGTTCTTGTCATTTTATTCAGTTGGTTTATCTGTAGACCTAGGTTGGTTTTGAGATACATTCATTTGTATCTACTGCCTTCTAAATTTTCTAATAGACAAATAAATTTTATCATTCATGTATTTCCACTGAAGTCTTGGAAACCAGGCATTTTTAACTGAGGTCATAAGGTGGCACTTAAAAAAATATGTGGACAGAGACATGTATGGCAATCCTAGTAAACACTGCCCATGTGATGCTTTCAAAGACACTCTGAGGACAATCTATTCTCAACAAATTGTTCTTCAGTATTACAAAGGATAGGTTTCTAGTGTCATTGTCTAGTGAGTAAGAAGAAGCTTCCCAGTTTTATGGCCTTCTCCAGTTCTGCCTTCATCTTGATATTTGACCATGTACATCTTCAAATGTGAAAAACTGTATTTATGCTACATTTCTTCCTCAAATACAAAGTATTTAAATATTCCCATAGTGTGTTTATCTGGTATGAGTTCGAGTTTCACTCTTTTGACCTACAAACAAACTTCTGTTGCCTTTTCAGACTGTAATTAATGAGTATCAAAATCGTACAGCCCTTCACAACTACACCCTGAAGGTGTGGTGAAGGGACAAGGTGGTGTTCTGGAGGATGTATCCCTGCGTAGATAGCTTTATATATATATCTATATATCTATTTATATATATAGATTTATTATAGATATATAATAAGATATATATATATAGATTTATTATAGATATATATATATATATTTATGTATATATGTACACAAGGAGTTTGGGTGGGCTCATAATCATCATGGTCAGTTTGCTGCAGGGGAGGCTGAGGTCATTTGTGGTAGGTCTGTGCTCACTATTTAAGAAGTGAGGGGATAGCTTCTTCCAAGAACCTGTAAGTACAGATAAGGTGTATCTGCTTCTTTCTCTAATAGAAAAGGTGTTTGCTACTTTTCATACTTACATAAATTCACAGCACTTCTGGAAAATTAAAACTGCAGAAAAATAAAAGACCTAACATTAGAAAAAAACCCCACCCAAATCCCCAAACAAATTACATACAAAAGGGATGAGCAAGATACTTTCACTTTTGCATTTTTGGTTTCTGTTAATAGCCTCATGGTCAGGTTGTGCATTTCCCTGGCTGGGTGGGCTTTAAGCAGTGGGGTGAAGGGCACGGGTGGGGGGCCCCTGTCAGCAGTGTGCTGCAGAAGCTCTGGTGCTGTGTTGTGAGTGCCCAGTGTTCCGAGTCCAGGATGTGGCACCGCTGAGTTTGAGGCTCTGCTGCTGCTCCCTCCCGTGGCCACTGCTCAGAGCAGCCTGGCTGCTGCTGCTGCCAGATCCAGCTGCCTGGGAACCCGGTGGAAGAAAGACACTTCTGCCAAAACCTGGTGGCTCCAAGCTATGCCAAACACTTGAGAAAACTTAGTCAGTCTCAGTAAATCTCTTGGCTCCAGTTTTTTCAGAGAAATACAATGGTGATGTTTTCCTTTTCAAAATAAAATAGTGTAGGTATTCTCCAGGTTCAGATTATATTTATTTTGTCCTTCAGTAAAACGTGAACTTTGAAATGTTAAAACCCAAAGGAAAACTGAGAGAGTGAACCAAAAAATCGGCATATTTGAGATACCGGAGCAAAACTTTATCTATTAAAAAAAGTCTTTTTGCCTTGATGAAATTGAGGAAATTTTAATAGTACTTCTCCTATGGGGAAGGAGAAATAATATGGGGAAAAATGTTTCCTGAGTCTATGAGCTTACTCAGTGCTGACTTGCATAATAGGATTATAACAACTGTAAAATAACCATCATCTTTTTAGCTGTAGATTTTGCATTTGGAAAGCTTATTCCTGAGCTATAAATAACTAAGTATGAAAATATACAGCAAGCTTTTGGAAGCACTGAAAAGCCATATTTTTGGCCAGTTCAAATCAGTGTACCCATGCAGTTTTCATGCCAGCTGAGCACACGGTCAAACTTCTGCCTAGTTGTATTGACTTAAATTTTTAAGACTTCATACATAATAAGTTTTCCGAAATGAAAATGTACATAATTTTGATTTACCATCTTCAGTTTTCTAAATGCAAGGAACTGCAAGATACTCTCTTTAAAAAAGGAGAACTGTAAGTGCTTTGGTGAAGGTTCCAGACAAAGTGAAAATACATTAATATTGATGTAGAAATAGTAGTTATTTGCAGAAATAAATACTTTGTGACTGGTAGTACTGATAAATACTCACTGAAAGGCCTATTATCTCAAAACTCATTTAAATTTTGTTATTGTTTGAAGCTTTTTAGAAAGAACATTCCTACTTCAAACATTTGTGCTGTTTATACAGAAATTAGGTTAGAGAATTAATTCAGTGGGTTTGTACATGCAAGTATGCAAGTATTTCCCTCTAAAATTTAACTTTACAGTGAAGTCAAAGGTCACTCATAAAACTTTCATCAACCTTCAGTCTTCTTCCAAATTAAAAGTTGATTATATAATGAGATTTAATTGTCTATTTACCCTATTTTGGGAATGATATATCTGATTTTATGTAGGACAGCCACTGATCTTAATGAGTGAAGTTTCAGTGCACTCTGAAACAGCCAACATTTTGGTCTATTAATCCAGGTTAGAGGAATTCATTATTTTAAGCCTGTACTTTGTACTCTTATGAAGTTTACTTCATTTTAATACTACATTATCTTGAACATGAACTGTAGGTATGAAATAAGTCCAGCTGACTCTAAGAGGAGACTGGATTAAAAAGAAGAAATAATGTTCCTTAGTATTAAATTGTGCCTACTGATGAAGTCTTCAAATTGTTATAAATGTAGAAAGTGACTAAAAATAGCGTTCTTTCATCCTTTAGTGAGTAAAGGTTTTTCTCTATATGGTTGTGATGGATTTTGTCTTACAGCAAAGTTACAAAAGTCAAGGATTTGACAGAGATCAGAGATTTCATCAAAGTCCCTGTAGAGAGATCTGCAGCCTGAGACCAGGCTTTTTGAGTCATCAGGGAAGCTGTGGGAGAGTGTACCTCCAGAACAAAAGCCATGGCATCAGACTACGTTAGCTTCTGTTGTTTGTAGATTGAGACCCTCAGTGTCCTCCATTTAAACACCAGAAGGAGTTTTAAATATTATCATTTTCACAACGAATGTTAGTTTTCAAATTCCACATGCTGTTGCAGAGCTGTTCTCTTTCCTTGTCATTATTCCAGTCACATGTAGTTACAATGACTTATCTTAAAATAACACTGATGTAAAAAACCCAGTGCATTTCACAGTCATCACGCATGCGAGTGGATTAGAGGAACAGAGATGGAGACAAGGTCAAAAAGGTAGATTTTTCTTCCTTTTGGAATCAATGAGGTTTTTAAATTTTACTTCATTAAAAATCTATTGCCTTCTTCCTAGTGTCTTGGAATAATCAGACTTTTATGTTGAGTTTGAACACTTTGAGAGTAATTTTACTGTCTGTGTGCAAAAGTGAAGCACAGAGAGGTGCTCTTTCAGGTGCAGCAAATTCCTTCCCTTTTACTTGTGAGTGCTGGATGTAGACCAGAGTCATATGCTAATCCATGAATCTATTACTTTAAGGAGGGCAGTGTCTGTGAATTCAGGACATTTCCAGTCACTTTAAAGCCTCAAGATGGAGCATTTATCAAAAGATGGTGCCCATGCACCATATACTTTATATCTTACAAAAGAGGTTGGAAATTACACGTGGCACTTCTAAGTAGCTTTTTTCTGCTCTCTGCAATCTTGCTGTTTTCCTCCAAATCCCAGTAACTGGTGGAAAATATTTGCACGTATGAAGGTCACAACAGAATTTAGCCTTTACTTTCCAGGAAGTGGAGTTCTGAAGGTTAGTGTGAGCTGAAGATGAAGGGCTTTTGTTGTTTGCTTTTTTCTTACTTGACACTTATTAATGCTGGTTCTCTTTTAGAAAGCAGGTGATGAAGTGGACGTAATACTGTTGGGCAACAAGTGTGATAAGGAATCAGAACGGGTAGTTCCAAAACAGAAAGGAGAAAAGGTATCTTTGGTACTTTCTTTGGGTCCTCCTGAGTTCCTTAGTATGTGACTGCGAGCTGTTAAACTGAAAATGGTAAAAAGCTCCTGAATTCCAAAAGTTCTATTAGGACTTGCTCTAGAAGAGCAGTTGTAGAGTTCTGGAGTGTTGGAAATGCATTAATTCCTAGCTGATCTCTTTAGAATACTGATTTTTCTTTTAAAGGTTAAAATGTACTTTAAAAGTTTTAGGTGCTACAATAGAAATCTTATATAGAGTCTTCTTTTTCAGAGTACTGTTGTAATGTGGAGTATTAAAATGTAATACATTCTTCATAGTTTTTCTGATAGCTCCCATCAGTGATATTTTTTGCTGTAGTCTGACTATAAAGAACTATTCTGACAGCATGTGCAAAGTGATCTGCCTTGTGTGTGAATAACTTTAAAGAACACTGGACCGATACTGAACATCCAGCTCCCCATAACTGCATATATGATGTGTAGCTGAGACCAGCACAGTTTATAGCTGCTGACCATGAGAAGGGGAAGACCTTGGGGAGCACTGTTCTAAAGGGAATGGCAACTGTCTCTCACTGAGAGCCAGTGAGGAAGTTCAGAAGCCATGCTATGACAGAAGAAATTGGGATAATAACTAAATATTGCGGGAGAGTGTGTCCTATATACCAGTAACTTTTGCTACTGCAAAGTGTATGCATCTGTTCTCTGAAACTTGGAATTAGCCCTCCTGTTATGCTTTCAGGCATGGTGAGTCAGGCAGGATGTCTCATGTTTAAAGAAAAACACACTTACAGCTTCTTGCCAATTATATAATCCCAGATTAAGGAGCTTTAAAAAAATAATACCACCTTTTGGACAGCATTAGACTTCTGAAAGTTCATAGTTCGTATGCAAGATGCTTTCAGTGTTAATGTACCATATCTGTGTACACGGAGTAAGGTTGCTGAAAAATTCATGTTGTATTCTCACACAAAGAAAGCTCTGTCAGAAACCTAGAGAGTCACTGGATGCATGTGCACAAGAGGGCGGTAGTAGGGTTTTGCATAGGGTGTTAACCATGACATTTTCAGACTTCTGGGTTCTTAACCATGCACCCAAAATTCCTCTTAAGGTAGCAGGTTTTTTTCAGAAACAAATTATTATCTCCTCCCCAGTGAGTCTGCTTTCTAGATTTCTCCTGTGTTTTGAGGCAAGGCAACTCTTGTGAATATAAAAAACTATTTCTTCTTTTAATATGATTTACAAGTGCTGAAGGATCTGACTGAGTGTGCTGGAGGAAAATTCCATTAGCAGAGAGAGTAATTGTCCTCTCACTCTAAAGAAGAAAGTATCCTTATTAGGAGGAGAAAACAGTTTGATTCTGACTTTGACAAATAATAATTCATAGTTATGTATTTCATATTACCCTGCTGGTATGAGCTTTAAGTATTGTTCTGCTCAGTTTCTTGCACAGAAGAACCCTAGATTCCCTGGAAATCTCATCACCTGTATTGGCATTTCTGTGAAAATCTGTTGTAACTGAGTGGCTGTCATGTATCATTTCATTTCAATTTAATGCTGAGAAAATTTTTTGTTGTTTCTTTTTGTACAAAATCATGCAATAATTCATATTGTACAAACTTGGTAATTTTGATCACTCTAAAATTGAGATATTTAATTTTAACACTATGAAGTTTAATTTTCTTATATTAATTGCTTCTTATTCACTTGGACTAAAGTTTTAACTCAGCCTTCTTGGGCTCACCCCCCAATATCATTAACTTTTTCATTGAATGATTAAAATGTTGGAGGTTATATGACTTGGTAGAATGTGGCTGTTTTTCCCCAATGAAATCTTCCTAACAGAAAAAGCCAAGTAAAATTTTCTTCCTTTTTTTTTTGCTTTTGCTGTCTTGGTAGCTGAAGCTGATTTATAGTTTCAAAGCTGATTTTTCACACGTAGTACAACTCTGCACAGTTTAGGAATATTTCAGACATATCTCTCTGATTCAACACTAAGAAATCACACCAGCACTTTGCTAGGAAGTAGTATTAGCATTACGTATTTTAAGTACTTATTAATTACTTATTTTATTGTTTTAGGTAAGATACAAGCTTATTTCACACAACTTCTGCAAACTGTAATCAAGGATATTATAAAATATAATTTCCCAGTAGCATAATTCCCACAGGTTTGTAGGTGTATTTAGGTATTTTATTCGTGGCCCTATTCAAGATGCTCCCAAGGGAAAACAAAATAGTTCTTTGAATACGCCTTTCTATTGTCTTTAGGGGAAGGAGTAGCCAAATACATGTTCATACTTCCAACTGCTTTACCACTGGACCAGTGGGGGTTTTTCCATTGAGCTATATTTTTGGAGTACTTACTTGTCACAGAATTTAGCAGTATGCAGAGTAAAATGAAAAAATGCATATTTTAGTTTTCTTCAACCAATACTGTGCACATACAGACAAAATGAGGGTGCATTGATAGATGTAGTGGGCAATGTAGTACCATGATACAGAGAAGGCTCAAGTACTCAAGGTTTTTTTGTTTGGTTTGATTTGGTTTTTCTTTTCTCTGGTCTTCACAAATGGAACTTGTTCCCAGGCCTCTGCAGGTACTGTCATGGTTTGGGAAGGAGCAGGTCAACCAGCAGCGGGAAAGCTTTGGCTTAGAAATTGCTTAGGAAAGTTGGATGCACCCATAGACATGATGAACTTCACCCAATTGTGCTGAAAGAGCTGATCATTGAGATTTGAACCACTGTCAGTGAACTCTGAAAAATCATGGTGGTTGGAAGAGATCTCTTTTGACTAGAAAGATGCCAGCATGATGTGTATCTTTTTAGAAAGGCAAGGAAGAAGGTTCAGGGAACCAGTCAGCGTTGCCTCAGTCACATTGCTTGACATCTTCATTGGTGATCTGGCTGATGACAGAGGGAGATTTGGATGTGACTTGAGATTAAGGGGTGTGACTGGCACACCACATAGGAGAACACCAATTCTGTGGGACCTTGATAAACTTGGGAACTGGGCCAGCAGAAACATTGTGAAGTTCATGAAGTGCAAAGATTTGCACCTGTGATGGAATAATCCAAGTCATGAGTCACTGCCCTGCTACAAAAGACTCAAGAGTTAAAATGAACACCAGCTTGAATATAAGTCAGCAGTGTTCCCCATGGCTTAAAAGGTGCTGGGCTGTGTTAGAAGGATAATGGATGTAGATCTGAGGAGATTATTACACCCCTTACTTAGTGCTGGCAGGGCCACATGGAACACTGTATCCAGCTTTGGCTCTCCCATGTAAAGAAAGGTGTTGAGAAACTGCAGCTGGTCCAGCAGACAGGTGCAAAGGTGCCTGGGGTCTAGTACCAGTATTCCATGAGGAGAAGGACCTGGGTAAAGAGCAGGCTAAGGAGCAGTTACTGGTCTACAGCAACTGAAGTGGCACTAGAGGAATGACAGCAATAGAATCTTCTCAGTAGAGACTGGCAATAAACCAAGGGGCAGCAGACACAAGTCCTGGCTTGGGAGGTTCAGGTTGGAGTTGAGAACCAGTTGCACTAATGAGGGTGAGTAGCCATGGAAGAAGGTCACATAAGGGCTACAGAAATCCACCATCATTGCTGGATTTCAAGACTTTTGTAGGCAAAGCCCTGGTTGACATAATCTTGTGTGGGCAGTAGCCTTGTTTCAAGTGGGATTATATTTCAAAATTTTTCTGTGATTCCATGATTAAAAGTGTTCATCAGAGTTTCTACTTAGGTAACCTCTAGAAACCTGTTACATGATACAAGGAAGGAAAAGTGCTGTTTAGTAGTAGATTTTGTGTACTTTATAATCAGCAAACCATTTTTCTCTTCTTTATTAGCCCAGTATTTTTTTATTGCTTTATTTTTCTTTATGAACCATTGTGTGTCATTGTTTAGTACTGGCAATAGTCGAATGATCTTAACTTTCCTTAACAAGTTGCTGCAGTACCGAAAACAGTTCACAGCAGTCCACTGAGTTTCAGAATTCCTTATGAAGTGGTCTTTGTCTAAAGAATCAGTTAGATCTCATCTTTATTTTCAGAATTACATTTCCTTGTCGCATTTTGGAAAGGAAACCATTTTGCTTACTTTCTTTTACCTTTAATCTTAATTACATTTTGTCTAAAACTTTAAAGTCTGATTATTGTATCTGCATTTTCATGCTTGATTTTGGAATTTTTGTCAAGTGTTCATTAGTTACTTTTAGACCTCATCGAAAGCAAGGAGAAGTTACCAACATTAGATTTTTTATCCTAAGGGAGAGCCTTCCAAAGAAATAATTAAATGGGCAGTAATTACAGGATTTTCTATACATTATAAGCAGTGGGGTATTTTCTTTGCCTGGGATTATCTTCTCTAGATGTATTCCAAGAAGAGATCCATTGCAGTGGGAATAATTGCAGTGGGAATAGACTCTCCCAGTATGGGTTTTTTGGCATATTTTTCCCATCTTGGCCCCCTCCCATGTGAGACAATGATGCATTTGGTTTTTTTTCTTTTTCTCCATGTATTTAACTGTATAAAGTAAAAAAAATTAGGACCTTAAAAAACTATTTGTTTTTTTGTGTTCTTCATGCTGATATAACTCAAAGCTATTTCTAATGGAAGTACACTGGGAATGAGACAACAGGAGTAAATTAAATAAAACCAACCATTGTAAAGTCTATGCTGCCCTTCTAAGTATTTTCTTCTTTGCCTTTTACCATGATATATTTTTGCATGCATATTTTTTCTTTGCTTGCCTGTTACCTCTGTGCTTCTCTCTGTCTAGCAAAAGGAAGATTTTTTTTTTATATTTCATCATGCCAGTTTTTTTCAACAGCTTTTGTCATATTTTTAAAGACAGGAACTCCATTAGTTTCCTCTACATAATTGCATAGGAGACAGTTCATTTTCCAAATAAATCAAAACACTGAGAACAGATCCACTGGAGTTTATTCGTGTTATTTACAAGTGAAGATAGGTTTTAAAAGCTGTTTTGAAAATGCAAAAATTTAAGAAGAATGTTTTAAGAGTTACCTGAAATTTATAAACTGAGGGTAAATATAGAGTACTTTACTGAGCAGTCATGTACTTAATTAGTGTTTTTATAGCATGTTAGAAGCAGTCAGAACACCTCCATATCTCTTGCTACTAATATAAGGAACTGGTTTTTTTCTTGATGAATGTTCATCCCATTTCCTACATTTGTTTTTCAGCTTGCTTGGGAATATGGAATGCCATTTTTTGAGACCAGTGCTAAAGAAAATGTGAACATTGAGCATGCATTCTCAGTCTTGACTAAGGAAATCCTGGAAAAGGTAGGCTTCTTGTCTAAGTAGAAAGAAAATGGAAAATTTTTCTTGACAGATTGGGTAAACAAGGTTGTAACTACAGAATGGTTTTAGCAAAGCACAGCCAGTGCTGGTTTTGCATTGTGAAGTTAGTATTTTGGGGGGATTCTGTAGATGCAGGCATGTGGAGGATGAGCATGGGGGAGAAGAATCGTGGGAGAAGAGAAAAACAGAAGAGGTGAGCAGGTACAATACAGTTCAGAGAGAAAGTGAAAATTCAGGAAGAGTGCATTTGTGGCTTTATTTCTAACACTTTTCTTTAAGAGAGTGGTTAACAGCTCCAGAGTAGTTCTACTTCTGTGCCAGGAAGATTCCTTTTTCCTCTAGGTTTCTGTAGAGTGTGCATGCAGTAAAGATGCTGCATGATGATGGAATCAGTGGAGCTTTTATGTTCAGCAGTCAAATATTTTACCCAAGGTTCATAGCTGTTTGTTTGGCTGATTTACACTAGTGATTTTGAAGTCATCAGGGCCTAAAAATTTGAGTTAATTAGTGGTAGAGTCAATATTTTAGCTGTCAGAGTCAGCATCTCCAACTTGAGTGTGTTGGCTTAAAGGTCCTTACTCCTCAAAGTTGCAATTCTTTTGTAGGACTGAATTATTGTTCATTAGCTCTGAAAATGTTTTGCATTGCAGCTTATTTTTAGACAGTAGAATATTATTTTAGACATTAATAGATGTTCTTCATGCAATGCATTATCACTGCCATTCATCACAAATATTAGGTATACAAAACTAACCTTCCACTCCAAATACTTTTGAAGTCATAATAAAGATAAATGAGTAAAATTACTGACAAAGTCACAAATAGCAGTGTTTTGATTAAGTAGCCGTAGGGGATGGTCAGAATAATAGCTCAGGGTTGGACTGCTTCTAAATTGGGGTCCTGTCATACTACACAGTAACACAAGCTGTAGCTGGTTATTTGGGGGAAGGAAAAAAAAAAGGCAAAAACGTCTTTTGGTTAATTTAACATGAAAATGTTTTAACTGAACACTCAATATTGTTTAGAACAGGAGGATAATGGCAGGCCCTTGAGTTACTGAGCTTGTTGGAAAAAAGTCTCAAGTAAGATAACTCTGATTTTGTTGTAAATGTAAAACACATTGTCTACTGTAAGTAGAGAATGTATTATTAGTATGAAACATGAAAACTACAAAACAGCATCTGTGATCATAACTGCTGCAAAGACAAATGTGTGAAGTGAGCATTTCTGCAGAGTGTATTTGGATGATATCTAAGAGAATTCTCTGCACATGCAGAAATTATGTTTGGGTATTTTTCACATAAAGATTGCCTACACTTATTCTACTGTAAGTTAAACTTCAGTATTCCTACTCACCTTTGTGAAAATGCAGAGGTTTTGTAGTGTGGACATGGCAAAAAAATTCAGACCATGTTCAATGTGTTGTACTGCTGCTTGGTTTTAATTAGAACTGCTTTGAACAGTTGTATGCTCTGCATGTATGTGTGTTTGGAAAATGTATCCATGAGAGTTTGTCATATTTGTCTGTACTAACATTTCACTTTAGCTAAAAATATTTGGAATCCTGATGAGGCATCATGTACCATTACTTTGGTGTATAATTTGCCATTTTCAGTAATTTCAGCATTGTTGATTTAAACAAGAACCCCTTTAGCCCAATTGGTTTTACCACTGGCCTGATAAGAAAGAGTTTGCAGTGAAAAAAAAAATCTACCATACAGTTTCATCATGGTTTTCAGGTTCGACAAAATAATTTGCCTGTTCACAAAACTGTGAAATCTGAATGTTTTACTTGAATTTTAACTTCCTCTAACTGATGAAATTTTGGAGAAGGGAGAATGCAGTAGCAAGTGTGACTAGCAGCTGTGAAAAATTACATGATAGATGCCAGTCTGAGATCATTTCAGTCATACATCCCTTTGGTAGTGGTGAAATTTGTATTTGCTGGTTGTAAAAAGGAGATACAGCTTTGCACAGTGTTTTGGCCCAAGGCACCTCTGTCTGGGGGATATTGGGCCCCCCTTCCCGCTGCAATAGGACCACCTGTCCCAGACTGATGAGATGCTTCGGTGGAAGCACCTCACTGCTTTCCCAGTCCCACAGAAGCAAGGAACTCCCTAGAACTTTTTGAACTCCTAGTCTGTTCTGGCCATGCTTTTGGGAAGCGTGTGATGTTTATTCAGAGGTAAGATAAATAGGCAGGGCAGGCTGGCAGGATGCATTGCAGTAGACTGTATTAATCTGAGGAAATCTAGGACTTTTTATGTACACTCTTGCTTGCCATCTACTGTGGACATTTCCTTAGTAACTTAATCTACACAAAACACTCCTATGGATGAGGAAAATTGATGTCCAGAGTTATAGAGCTCATACAGAAGTACTAAGCTTCTTGATTATTTTGGAATTTAGAACGGGTTGTGGTTCAGTGGAGGATCGGGGAAAAAAAATATTAAAAAGTTTCAGACATTTAAACAACACAAAACAAAAAAGGGGCAGGTGTTTCAGTGTAATTTCACTATTTTGTGCTGCATCTTCCCATCTCTTCTTTTGAAGTTTTTCTTGTATTGGGTTAAGGGAGAGAAGACTTCTGTATCCCAGTGATCTGGATGACTAAAGTGCTGCTTGAAATTTAGATACTTTCAGTCTCAGCCATTCTATGCTGAGTCTCAGTCCTGCAGCTCTAATTTACATGGGCTGTCTCATTAAAACCATCAGATGTTTTTTTGGCAGCTTACATTGATAACAGCTAAGAAGTCATGCCATATATCTGAGAACTCCCAATTTTCAGACCAATCAGTTAATAATAACTGAATGCAATACTTGAGTTTTAACTTTCTCTGACTGACAAATTTTTGGAGAAAGGCAATAGTAACTGATTTGATTGTATTTGAAAGGCTGCAGTGGAAATAAATGTTAATGACACAGATTATTCCAGGAGTTTGCTTAGGCATGTTGACAAATAACAAAATTTTATTTATTCACAAGTCTTACAAATCTCAGATGTGCCTAAACCTGTTCATTAAGAGATGACAGCTGCTCTTTGACAATTCTTCTGGTTGCCAGTGAACTATTTGTACTTGGGAGTCAGCCCTCTAAAAACAACCAAAACCAAAAAAATACCACCCAGAATACAGTTAGCATTTGCTCTTCTGTGTTCTTTGGTTTCATGCCTGACAAGCAGTAGTGTTCTCAAGTAGGTTTTTTAAAAAATATTACAAGCATTTGTATATGTCCTTGTGTGTGTGATTGTTGGTATTTTTCTAAACTAGGATCAGGAGAGAAACTCCATTAAAAAAAAGAAAAAAAAAATGAAGTTATCACCTTTTTCTGCAAACTGCAATAAAACTAACCAAAACTTATGTTCTTCCTGCCTCCTACGAGTGATTGACTACTAAGATTATTTTAATCATATTAAATAAACATATATCTGCTGAGTAGAGAACAGTGAAAATCCATTTAAGACCTTGCCCTGTGCTGTTGAGAGTAACATTTAATGTTTAACAGCTGGATGTCATTTGAGATGAACATTCAGAAGTAGCAGGCCTCAATTTTGCCCTTCCTTCATTTACATTTCTTTCCTGTGGCAACAAGATTTTTCAGAGTATACTGTGTTTCCTATTCCTTTGCTCTTAAAGCACCTTTGGAACTTGTTAGCTGATTTTAAACAATTTTGACAGTTCAAACTAAAAGATTTTTAAGTTGCTGAGTAGTTCCTTGAAAATAAGGTGAGCGGCAGAGTACTCTGCAGAAGGAAAGTCTCTAGCATTAGTTCATAGAATATTAAATAGAGACTGCTACATAAACTGAAAAATGCTTCAACCAGCCACTCCAGCTGGAGCTTGCATCACAGATATCAAATTTAATTCACTTCAAGACCCAAATCCATAGGAAATTGGATTTCATTATTGCTGAGGTTCATGGAATTGTTAGTTTGTCTAAAAGATCCCTGTGTCTCCAGCAGTGCATATTCAGTGTTTCTTTATTATCCTCAGTCATGCATGGAGCCCCAGGCTTTATTTGCCCTTTATTTGTCTTGTACTGACCACAGAATATTAATTCCTTCGAGAGGTTTTTCATAATGCTTGTACTGCTGTACTTCAGATCCATTTTAGATTTTTATCTCCTTAACGTTCTTAGGAACATTAGGTAGTATATTTAACATTGCACATGTGGGAACCAAGGTACAGAGATTAAAGCAAAGGGGATAAATGCTACCAACTAACGCTGGCATAATTTAACTACACTATCTTATTTAATTTTTTTTTTTAAAATCTGTTCTGGACATTGAATGAGCCAGATACTCTTCTGGAAATGGTAGAATATAATTAGGTCATGTAAATCAAAACTTAATCACAATGTCTGTGTATAGGGGATGAGATTCATCTTAGCATGCAACCTTAGCCAGCTGAAATTTGCATTACTGGTCTGGTTGTCTGGAATTATCTCTATTCAATGGAAAGAGATGAGTCTTTAGGATAAAATTGTGTTTTGGAGATGCCTTTCTCCCTCCACTGATTGTAGAGGCCTCCATATCTCAGCCTGTATGGTTTCATATGATTCAAATTAAGTAAATTAAACTCCAGGAGACCAAAAGAAAGTTAGAGGCTTGGCTTACTTCTGGCATTTGCTGCTTCTGCAAGATACTGACTTTGAAGATATATTGCTCTCTTAAATAGAGTTTTTATGATGCAACTATATTAAACCTCACGTAGATGATGTGTAGGGTTGGGGAACCTCACAGGAGATCCACAGCTGTCTTACAAGTTTGTGAAATAACTAATTGCAGTACAGCATTATTAGAGTCTACATGGTAGTAACAGGAGAGGGAGATAAAGCCCCACGTTTTGCCAGTGGGTTAGATGTTTTAGACATGGTGGAATAGCAGGCTTTGGGAACAAGACTTTCACCAACACTTTTTGAGGAATGTAGTCAGCAGCGGATAGATCCTGCTGTGCCAGACCTCATATCCTCCTCTCCTGCTCCTGTCACTGTTCCCACAGTGATTGCCTTCCCTGCTAATATATCCTTTGCTTAACACTGCTTGTGCTGTGCCATGTACAGCCCAATGTGATTATAAGACTACTCTCTTGCATTTTGAACAGGTAATTAGAGTTACAGAATATAGGGGAAATACATAGAAAGTGTTGGGACTATTAATAACTGAGCTCTCTAATGGCAGTTCAGGCACTGAAGTCACATGGACTTGGCTGCATGAAGTTCCCTGCCAGTTTTTGTCAACCATCACTGTTAAATATAAACAAAATTATTGCAGTGATTAAGTAGGACCATTTTGTAATTAGAATAAAAAGCGACAAAATTTAAATAAGTTATAAATAATAGTGACCTCAGTTACAGTCTCTTCTGTTTATTTCTCCAAAGCCCCTAATTTTTCAGCAAGCACTCCAGGTCTGACTAAGACTGGGGACATGATATGGATAAAGCAAAATCCTGTCATTCTTCAAACCCACAGTGAGCTCCACCTTCAAAATAACTAAACCAGTATCAAAATACTAACAGCTGGTGCTAGAGAAGGTGGACCCACAATTTATCTGAGTCGATTTTCAGCAAAGAATGGGCAGCTGAGCTTAATGAAGATTTATATATTTACTCCATTAAAAACCTTTCAAAGAAGTTGTGGGGTTTTTTTTTTTTCCGTTACATTTTCCTTCGTATACCACCCTAGCTTTCTTGCCTTGATTAAAAAAAAAAAAATCAGTAACTCAGCCATCTCATCACAATTCCTGTGTCTATTGCATGCCAGTCATACAAACTCTGCTTAGAAGTGGTAAGGAGAGACAGTCAGGAGGGCAGTGTTAAGCAGGAAGTTTAAAACGGGCTTGAAGAGATGGCTGCCAGTTAGGTGAGACATGTCTGCTGTGCTATTGAACAGGAAAAACTAGTATTTGATAGCAGGAAGTTTCAACATCTTGCCGAGATCACTGCAGGGTGCAGCGGCATCTGTGTCTGTGGCGGTATTTTCAAAACCCCACTTTGCCCCAGATACCCAGGTAGAAACGTCAGCTTCTTGGTACCCTTTTGGTTCTTCTCACCTTTTCACAGTTTTTTGCTGTTTCTTGGCTGACTTGTGGGACAGTGAGTTACAGCAAGCTGAGCTGAAATGTGAGCTGCAACTGTTAGTGTTCATGGAGCCCTGGAGGAGGAATGCTGCCCGCCTTGTTCTCACAGGTGGGAGAGATTTGCATACCTCCCTGCTGTAATTTTGGGAGAGGGGGTGCCCCACCTCTCCCAAGGCTTGGCTGAGGCTGAGCACTACACGGGATTGCCCAAATCTAATCGTTGCTTCAGTGCTTTTTGCAGGACTTGTCATTTGTCTTTATATTATGAATGTGCAGTTTTTAAATGTGTGTGCAGCACACTTGCTTAAATGGATCCCAGACCCTTATTTGCTTCACAAAGACCCTGTATGGAACAGTCTTACAAACTGAAGTGGTTAAGAGTCCTCAACTTTTAAATGGATTTTAAAATGGCTGTTCTTTATTTGTGGAGTGGTGGTTCTTGTTTTTCTGTCCTGTCTAATTCGTTGATGAACTATCAAATAATGATTTTAGAGATTAATAAGAATGGTTGCATTACCAAAAATGTTTCACCATTCTTAATCTCTTAATAGTACTGAGGATCCTTACTAAGGATACATGAACAGCTTACTCAACACCCAAAAGTACTGTTAAGTAGTAAAATGCTAAGGATGCAAATAAGTATCCTAAGTGTTTCAGGAAATAAGTTTCTCCCCTTTGACTGAAAGCATTAAGTTTGAAGTATAATCAGTAACATCTTCAAATTACCTGTTTTCTCTAAGTAAGTGAAAGTTGAATTCTGAAACTGCTCAAACAGGGATTTTTCTAGAACTCTTTTCATACTTAAACTGGTTGTTTTCTTCTCAAGAAAAAGCAGGGGTGAAACAAAACATATTTAGTTCATGTTCACAGCAATCAATGGTCAGTTTTGTTATTTCTTGGTCTCAACTGAGTGAATTTAAATTTCTTATTGTACCATTATCTTCCAAAGCTTTTTAGTTTCCCTTCAGAATTTTATCTCTAAACCAGAGTGGTATCTTGTTCCTTGAGATGACAAGGTTATGTTTGTGTACTTTTGATTGTGCCTTGCTTCCTCTTTTAAAAAGGTTTTCGTATTTTAAATTTACTATGTCTATGCTTGCAGCCTACCAAATACTGTCTTTGCCTATCAGAAATCATAATAGCTAATGCCTGTGCCTCCCACAACTGTGTGAGAAGTTAAAACTAATCAGAAGCTATAAAGCTGCATGTTGGGATTTGTGGGTAATTCTCAAGGGTAATAAAAATGTTATGTCTCTTGGTCCTTACCACTCAAAAAATAAATTTTAAAAAAATAGTAAAAGTGCACATCCTGTATTTCTTCATTATGTGGAGAATTCATTATGCCAAGAGATTCCTAAAATCAGTAAATCACAGTTTGTGGGTACTCTACAGTTAGACAGTATTTGTTAATAATTTTCCTCATGTCAGCTTCAGCATCCATCCTGGGGTTTAGACACTACAATACATTTCCTGCCCTCTGCTCCTTCCTCTATCCATCACTTTTGATCCCTTCCCAGATGTTTCATTTTCTTCCCCCGGCACCATGCACTGTGGAAGCCTCCCTGGGTCCCTGCAGCCCCAGGGAGGAATGAGCTCAGCCACTCTCTTTGTGGGGATGTCTCTGGCACAGAGCAGCCAGTACTCTGGAAGAGCTGGAACTGTGGCTACAGAAGAAAAAAGGAAAAAAAAATTCATGTTTCTTCTCCAGAATTTTAGTGATTAATATTCTCAGGCAAAGAGGCATCAAGATTATTTGTAGCATGGGGAAACTTTATATTTTGCCTTCATTCTGATGCAGCTGAGTAATTTTAGGTGAATCTTTCTGGATGTAGTCAATGTTCAACTATCTTGTGACTTTGTATGAGTAAGTTTTCAATTTTGAATCATGATTAGCATTGTACTACATGATGCCTTGTTTTCCCTTCTTCCTTTCTTTTTTCCTGTGCTTTGGATTTCATTCATTCCAGCTTAGCAGTTGTCTCTGGAAGCTCCTCTTTAAAGTCAGAAATGGTTGTTTATGGCTCTTGGGTTTGGGTTGAGAGAGGAATGTGGTGAATCCAGTGGCTTCACTTACTTCTCTGCACTCAGTTGGTAAACCTGCCAAGACACAAGGCAGGAGGGTGGCAGGTAGAGAAGCTGGGGCTTTTATTTTCCTGGGCATGTGACAATATTCTCTGTGTCTTTGTGCCCTAGTTCAGGGTTCAGCATTCATAGTTTCAGAGTACGAGATTGCAACATGTACTGCATTGCACAACTGGGTTTGATTGTTTCTCTGGTCAACACTAATTATCTAGTTGAGTTCATTGCTGAAAGGAAGAGTCCTGGTTTTGATGATTTTCATTTTTGTTATAATCTGATTTTGCAATCGGTACATAAATGTTTTACAAGGGTGGAGTGCTATTTCGATAGTTTATCATGATAAAGACTAAACTGTTTCCTGGTTATTAAATAGAGGCAAGAAAACAGAATTTTAGTGAATTTCACAAAACAAGTGGATGTCCTTTATAACAGTTAATAGCCTGTGCCTTTTTAGTGGGTACTAATACTCTATATTTCCTGTTCCTTTCAACTGGACTTTTTCAACGCATGCTCAGTACTTCAAAGATAAGTGTACCTAACTGAAAATTAGCTAAAATTGGGGTAGTCAACAGAAGAACCTGTACTTCTAGAACAGTTTTTGTGAGTAAAGATTTATAGGATTGGCAAATATGGTTTTGTAGTGACTCCTCAAAAGACACTTTCTGTCACCTTCAGATACAGGGGAGATGTTTGAGGCAGCTAAAGAATGTAAAGATGCCAAACTGGGACTTGCATGGGCAACAGTTTCCATCTAATTTATTGGAAAACTTCAATCATTTAATTAAATATTCAAAGGAAAAAAATATCCAGTGACTTCACCAAATATTTTACATTAAAGTATGTGAAAAAGCAAACTTTTCAACCGTTGTGTTCTGGTTATCTTAATGAAGTGTTTGCTTTTGTTTGTTTTACAGAAATCCAGTGTATTACATGACTTAGATGTTGTGTCTCTAAATGAAACTAAGAAGAGAACCTGCTGTGCATTTTGAAATACTGTTTCTTATTCCATTTTCTCTTCAGGAAATATCAAGTGTTGCAAAGGAACATACAGGATTTTAAAAGTGAACCTGTAATCCAAAAACACAGTGTTTAGGCATCCTTTGTATTACACAGACTTTGTTGCCAATTTTTTTTATAAGTTTATATTATATTTTCATATTTTTAATGTGAAGATAAAACAGTTACCTGATTTTGGAATTATTACATGTATCACAGGGTGACAGGGTTTGAATGCAAATGTTTGCAGAAAGGAAGTCTAAGTGTACTTATTTTCTGTTATTAAAAAACACCCTTCACTTTTTTTGTGTGTGTTATTTATTCCAGATTTGTAATACAATGAACATTGACATCATCACACAAGCAACCTTCTGATATATGATTATATAACATCACTTTAAGTACCTGATATTTACTGAAATCCCGTAAGACAAGTCTCGGAGAATTTTTGTGTTTGTTTCTTTTGTACCCATTTCAGAAACATACATGCTAGTTCCATACCCTTGGATAGGGATTCTACAAAGGTGATGTCTGAGAGAAGGTGATAAATCATATAAAGATTGGTGTCATAGAATGGTCTGGGTTGGAGGAGAGCTTGAAGATCATCTAGTTCCAACCTCCCTAACATGTGCAGGGACACCTTCCACTAGAGTATATTGCTGGACCCTCCTAAGGAAACGTGGAGCAACAGAATGCATCCAGTGGTAATAATAATGTTTCTGATATAAAATTTTATAATTCCTTAAAATAATTTACACAGGTGTTCACAGCATACCTGCATTTTCAAATGTTCTTTTAATCACAAATGATCACAATAAAAGGCTTTGATATTGTGATACATTTTTGTTATTTTCTTAAAGTATAAAAAGAGGAGGTATCTGATTCTGCTTGTTTAGATCTGTTTTATACTGACTTGTAATACCTTTAAAATCTGTGGGGAATATCCTATTTAACTTTAAACAAGGGTACAATCAGAATGCTGGTTGCTTTTTTTTTTATTTATTTATTTAAAAGCAAAGCAAGCACAACTCAAACTTGCAGGACAAACAAAAACCAACCTAAGTTGGGAAACCTGAAGAATTGTGGTGACTATACTGTCTCTTTTTTTTTTTTTCCCTTGCATAGGAGATGTGGTTGTTTTATCACCACTTGTGAATGAATAATGCCGTTGTGCAGTTTGAGCCATCCCAGTGCATCAAAAATAACTAACCCCACTGGCTTACTGTTCTGGAATGCCATGAATCTTCTGAAATATGCCTGCTTCTTTTTTGAGGGCTGTTTGCATATTGTCATGATATAAAATTATTATTAGATTTGGTATTCAGAAAGGGAGCTCAACTGGACAATGCTCTCTGAAGCACATGGCACCAAATGTGCCTGAGCATAGTGCCAGGTTCTTGTGCCCCTGGCCTGGTTAGTGTGCCTGGAGGAAGGGTGCACAAGGATGGGCTGGGCTGTGTATTTACAGCTGCTCCTGACTACTCATCATGGCCAGTAACTAAAGCTAGTGCTTATCATAAAATCTGAAAGCAAGGAACAAAGGATGATCCCTGCCTTCGTTAAAAACATAGCAGAGGAAGGAAATAGTGCTGGAAGGGATTTTGAGAGTCTGTCTGGGTTCTCATCATATCTCAACCTCTGATCAGTTGCCCCTGATGCAATGCAAGAAGATGGTCAGGGACCTGCAGTGCTAGAGATTTCAGTGTCTCTGAGTGCCAACAGTCCTTACTTAACTGGTCTGGTAAGCAGGAAATTTCCTAAGACCTAACCTAACTGGTACACGTGAAAAGTAGGTTCTCCCTTTCCTCTTGATGTTGGTGAACATCTCTCTTCTCTTCTCTTCTCTTCTCTTCTCTTCTCTTCTCTTCTCTTCTCTTCTCTTCTCTTCTCTTCTCTTCTCTTCTCTTCTCTTCTCTCTTCCCGCACCTTCCCTTCCCGCACCTACCCTTCCCGCCTCGTCTCTTCTCTTCTCTCCAGAGAACTCTTAATCTTCCTACCTTCCATTGTAGTTTGGGTTTTCAGAATCTTTTGCTCTTTTTGTCTCCCTCCTCTGGAGGTTCTTGAGTTGGTTCTCAGCTATCCTGGACTGTAGACCAGAAAACTGAACAGACTATTCCAGTTTAAATAAAAACAGCTGGGTAGATTTAAATTATTTTTTTCATTATCTTATTTGTGATACTCCTATTTATGCATTCCAGCATCAGCATAATGCAAAGTAGCCTAGCTCTGCTTGTGATCCATAGAACAGCTTTTTTTATCCTGCTGTGTACTTGTGCAGTTGATTATTCCTTTGGATGTGTAAAAACCTCGGGTTTCAACTTGTTCAGTGGCATTTCAGGTGCTCCAGTCTGCCAAGATCCCTCTGAATTGTAATGTTGTGCTCCAGCATAGTTGGAGCCTCTTCCTATAGATACAGTCTCCAAATATAAGTGTACTCTGTTTAGTCATCAGTGATCTTGATGAAAGTTCTGGATGGTTCTGGATCCAAGATGGACCTAAGTGAAATCCCATTCAGTGTATCCTTTCAGCTTTGGAGCACTAATTATTTCCAAGTATTTTTGTGTTTATATTGCCTAGACTGTTCTTTTGGCGTTTTTTTGTAAAGAGCACATTATAAGAAACTCTTATGATCCTCAGTCTTTCTCCCCCATCCACAAAGTCTGTTGAAACCTCTTTATTTAGTAGAAATTCACTTGATCAGTTTGTTATTTCCTTCCCTCCTCTGCGAGAGATGCAGTCCCTTTTGGGTTTTCCAGAACCTCATTCTGTTGATTCTTGGAGATAATCAATAGCAATTCTAACAGTTTGAACCACAAGGGAGTTTCATCAGGTTCAGTCTGTCCACAAGTGTTTCATTTGCCTATGTATTTTCCAGTTTATTTGTTCATTTTTCTAGCCTTAGACTTTTGCTGGTGGTACTAGTAGTGAAATCATATTTGCCTTCTAAAACTGAAGGCTGAGGTTGAAAGTATCAGAACCACCAGTGATGATTAAATAGAGTTCCCACTCTGTGGAATAACAGACCAATTTTTTCCTTAGTATTCTCACTATGCATCTTATCAACAGGCTTGCTATCTTTAAAATCCAATTTTCTAACATTTTGGGACCTTATCATTCAGGTTTTGTCCATACATAGTCTATATATTTATTAATAATTTGACAATTTGACCTACTTTCTATTTTCTTTCAGGTCATTGAACATCTCATGATTCATCCAACTTAATCTTTATCTCACTTCCTTCCTCTCCTCTGTATAGATTAAATTCTGCAGTTTCACAGTTCAGCAGTGGATCTCTGATGAACTTTCAGCTGTCCTGAACTCAGGAGTTCTCTGGGTTTAAACCTCCATGTAATTCCTCCTCCTTGTTCTAACAATGAAAATAGATTTAAAATGGTCAGATTAATTTGTAATTTTGATTTCTTCTCTTTATTGCTAATGAGAATTTCAAGGAATTTCTTCTATACATTTTTCTTTCTTGCAGAGTTTCCTACTACTGGTGCTTAGGTATGATCCAGTCCCACCTGAGCAAGATGCAGATACTCAGGTTCCCATGGGATTTTTTGCAGGATGCTAACTCCTGCTAGCTGATGCAGCATGCTTCACCTAACACTCCATGAGCTCCATGAGCACCATGAGTGCTCTCCTTTTCACATCTTCTGGAGCAAAACAACTGCCTTTTGTAGACTGCAGGAGTGTGCCACTGGGGAGAAAACAACACTCCCACTAGAAAGGGCCAAAAGAGTGTCAGGTTGGATATCAGGAACAATTCCTTCATGGAAAGGGTTGGTAAGCATTGGAACAGACTGCCTGGGGAGGGGTTAGAGACACCATCCCTGGAAGTTTTCCAGAAATGACTGGACATGACACTTAGTGCTGTGGTTTAGGTGACAAGGTGGTGTTTGGTCAAAGGTTGTGCTCAATGATCTTGGGTGGTCTTTTCCAACTTAAATAATTCTGTAATTCTGTAATTCCGAGAAAGAAATTTAGGATCTAATTCTGAAATTATCACTGCATCTTCTGTTATATCCCACTGGACTTGTAAATATTAGAAAATCAGACCTTTGGTATAAAAAAATGTAGGAACAAGGAATGCAAATTACTGGGGCTTTTTTTAAAAAAATACCAAATATTATGGTTTCCCATTAAACTTACTGTATAAAGCTCAGTTTTATTTGATTTATGCATACTACACTGTAAAACATTACCAGACTCATACTAAAATGAGTTTGTTGTAAACAGTTCCTTTTCAGATGTTAGCACAGATCTGAACTGATGACGATCTGAAATGCTTTAAAAATAATGTTATTTGCCATGGAATAAATGTATACTACAGATTTTACAGCCTGCTGCATAAATGTGCTGTGAAGTCAACGTGAAAGTCAATTCAAAATGCACTTAAGAATAATTTCAGGAATTATTCTGAGTCCTTTTGCCACTGCTTATGGTTTTATGGCAAGAATTTACTGTTGATTCATAAAGGCTGTTTCCAAACACCACCTGAAAGGCACATAGGCAAAAACTAAGATGTTGTGTAACTGTGAGGCCCTGGCCATAGGGTGGATTTGCTCTTCAGGTCTGGTGGCTTCATTAGCATTTTGCACCAGTAGGAGACCGGTAAGAGATCACACACTAAGGCATTGCTAGACATCAGGAAAATTATCTCTAAAGTGTTAATTATACATAAGGTGCAGTTAAAACAAGAAATTTCTGTTATATGCTGGTGATTTGAATGCCATTTATGTAATATTAGAATATATTCCAAGGAGGTGGAGCTGTAGTACAGTTAAGACACATAACAAAATAACTCCACGAGCAAAAGCAAGACATTTAAATACTAGTGAGCATTATGACTTCTCTGCCTGGAGACAACTGAACAAAATTCAGATAGCATCTAGAGTTACATTTTTTTAAAATGCACATGGTTCTGGTAAAACAGTTAAGAGTGGGCTGGGCTCTCACTGGTTGCAGAGAACACAAACATGGTTATAGGAGGGCAGATTTAAAGGCTGTGGGACATCTAGTACAGAAGAATGAAAAAATGTTTCAAGAAAAATCAACAGTAACTATTTCTGTGTGAAAGATGCTTTTCTTCCCAGACAGGAGAAATGCGTGATGTCTGAGAGAAGCATATGCTGTGAGATGGTATCTGTCCTGGAATTAATGGTACCCAAGATAGTGTTTAAGAACAATTCCTGACAGACCAGTGCTTCAAGTCCTGGTGAATCTCAGTCTGATCTGATCTGCTTTGCTTTACATACTGCACCTGGAAACCTCATCAAGCCTGAATGATCTAAACCCGTGCTTTCCGTATTTCAGCAATAGTGCTCTTAGCAACAGTGCTCAAGTCCACTGACAATGCAAATCTGGGAGGAGTGGCCCATATCCCAGAGCCTGTGCAGCCCTTCAGAAGAACCTTGAGAGGTGGGAGAGATGGGCAGAGAACTGTCTGAGATTCATCAAAGTCTGGTGCAGGGTCCTGCACCTGGGGAGGAATAACCCCAGGCACCAGCCCAGGCTGGGGCTGACCTGCTGGGAAGCAGCTCTGTGGGGGAGGACCTGCGGGTCCTGGTGGACAGCGAGCTGTCCCTGAGCCAGCAGGGTGCCCTGGTGACCAGGAAGGCCAATGTGGTCCTGGAAGCATTAGGAAGAGCATTGCCAGCAGGTCGAGGGAGGTGATCCTGCCCCTCCACTCAGCCCTGGTGAGGCACATCTGGAGTGCTGTGCCCAGTTCTGGCTCCTTGGTACAAGAGAGACCTGAAGCTCCTGGAATTGGTCCAGTGGAGGGCAACAAAGATGATTAAGGGACTGGAGCATCTCTCTTATGAGGACAGACTGAGTGAGCTGGGCCTGTTCAGCCTTGAGAAGAGACGACTCAGGAGACTTTATCAATGTCTATAAGTAACTAAAGGGAGGGAGGGTGTCAGAGGATGGAGCCAGGCTCTTCTCGGTGGTGCCAAGCAATAGGACAAGAGGCAATGGGCAGAAACTGAGGCACAGGAAGTTCCTTCTGAATGTGAGGAAGAACTTTACTGTGAAGGTGACCATGGACCAGAACAGATTTCCCAAAGAAGCTGTGGAGACTCCCTTAATCCCCATATTCTAGAACTGTCTGGATGCAATCCTGTGCCGTGTGCTCTGGGATGACTCTGCTTGAGCAGGGAGGTTGGACCAGATAACCCAATGTGGTCCCTCCCAACCTGCCCCACTCTGTGATACTACTTTGCACTTCAGTGGCTTAATTCGCTGTTGAAAAACATTTGGTGAACTTGGTAAAAGGGAAACTACTTTGTAAAGAAGTATCTTTTCAAGATAAATTTAAAAAAAAATTCAAAGCTAACTCTTCTGGTAGGTAGGATCTAACAGCAGCATGACAGAGTGTAGAGAACAAAGGTTTTTCACAGTCTTGGGAAAACCCAGTGCCACACTGTACAGCTAAAGTATGGACCCCAGCAGGATGAGCTTCAAGCCAACCTAGATCTACTTAAAGCAAGATAACTTGGGTTTTCTGTAATCTTGTATGTCAACTAGGTTCCATGGTCTTTGTTTCATCTTGGAGACCACGGATAAAGTCGCAGTCTCTGTTTGCAGCAGAGCAGAACAAGAGCGTGTCTGTCTCAGCCCTCCTCGTGCTGGCAGTGCTGTGGCACCAGCAGTGACAAAGGCACGCAGCAGCGTCTGGCGCTTCACCCAGGCCACGAGGAAGGGTGAGCAGCAGCAGGAGGGCTCTTGGTACCACAGCTCTTCCCTGAGCTCTGCTACCCCCAGCAGTCTCAAGGACAGACGGGGAAGCGGGAGCCTGGAGAGGGATGTTGGCTGTGGATATTGTCAGTCGTTTTGCTAATCACTGCAAGGCACTTTTATGTCTCTAGTCAACAGTAAAGGTTTAAATGCAGCCAAGTTTACTGCAATAAAATAAACAGTTTTGACACAGAAGTGAACAAAATAAACTTGAGCACACTACAGTGCTACCACCCACCAGTTAGTTTTTCTGGTTAAATTTTGCAGAGTTTCTGCTGTCTGGCAGACTGGCGATCAAAATGCATAAAATAAAGGATAACATTAAATAAAATATCTTACGAGGATCATATAAGATTTTATCACATAAGGCACTTTGAAGAGCGAATGACTACAAACGTTCCCATCGTCTGAAGACCTTTGAATACGCAATATATGTAAAACCTGCGTGTGCAGTAACAGTGACTTCTGTTCACTAGCCTGCATACATGAATTCACGCGTGTATACATGACGCACAGGTGAGAACTAAAATAACAGACACACAGCCCAAGTGCGGGCTGCACGTCGGGCGAGCGGTCGGAGGGTGGAGTGAGAGGGACGGGCTGGGCGGCTCTGGCTCCGGCTCCGGCTCCGGCTCTGGCTCTGGCTCTCCGCGCCGGGCGGGCGGGCAGCTCGGCACTTTCCTTTTCGGCGCGGGGAGGAGCGGCAGCTGCGCAGGCGTTGCTCGCACCCTGTTGATTAGTCAGTGCTGGGATGGCGCTTCCTGGGCCAGGCGCGGCGGCGGCGGCGGCGGC
>VXAC01003723.1:437226-464948 GCA_013399225.1 Rhipidura dahli | reverse complement strand
ATAAATAGGAAATATCAGGACAAAAGTGAATCCAATACACGCCCCCAACAATCCTCCAAATAATTTTTTTTTAAAATTCTGGAAGAAACAAATTTAACAGCACTGCTATGCATACAACAAAGTGACCCAGGCATGTAGATGAGCAAGCTGATGGTCCTTCACATTCCAGTTTTCAAGGGTGGCATTAGTGGGACACTGCTTGGAGCACTGCTTACACAGTGCTTATGCTAACATGAAGCCTACAGAATAAAATGGTTTTTCATTGCTCTTGAAGGCGTAATTTATTCCACAAAACATCCAAGATGTTTAGGCAACAGAAGGGACCACACTGTGCTGTGCAAGGCTACCATGATTTAAGAGTCCAGATTGTCTTGCAATATTTAAATAACCTTGGCATTAACAGCAAAGGGGCAGGCCACATAAGAACAGGATGTGTGTAGATCCTGCTCTGAAACAAATCCCAGCTACAAGATACATCTGTTTTCTAGGTTTGCAGAGATCCTTTTTCTCCTGCCCAGACCATCCTCTCCAGGATGACTGCAACAAAACCAAAACACACACTCACCAACACAACCCATCCAAACCTGCCATGAAGATCAGTGCATTCAGCTGCTTCTATGAAACATCAATTTACACAATTTTCTACTTACTCCAAAAACTAACAGCATATTTACGTGCAATCATTTTTTTAAAGGGTGTTTTAGCTTGAACATAACTACCAAGCTTGTTACAAGCTGCATAGTTCATACGATGATCCCTCTTTCTTTTTATTTGTTTCACCCTGGAAAACAGAATTCCAAGGAGCTCTTGAAATCAAACTTTTGGAAGAGCTCCTTTTGTATCATTTAGCCACTCTGAAAGATAACCATGGAACAAGAAAAGAAATAGCTGAAGGAAAATTAGCACTGTTTATTTATTTGTCCTGAAAAAAAGATTTTATATCTTAAATTTTAACAAACATGATTTTATACAAACAATAGGGAATGAAGTTTTCCATCCACACTGAAGAAGTGGGTGTGGCCTTACCCACAGCTGCAGTCCCTCCAAGGCTGTAACTGCTCTGCCAGGGGCTTTTCCATGGCCCTGGCTCTGAGGTGCTCCAGCACAACCCCATGCACAAGCACTGATGTGTCAAGGGGTACCTGCTGAGCATGGCCTTCTGCACAGCCACAGAGGCTTCAGGTTTATCCTTGGGCTGCAATCCCTTCCTGGCCACAGATCCTCTGAGAGGTTCCTGCGCTGCCATGGGCTTATTCCCAGCCACTGATGCCTGGGGGTGTCCTGCTCCCGTGTGGGCTCATCCACAGGTCACAGTTCCCTCGACTCGAGCTCACACTGGAGTTCCAGCAGCACAGAAACAGCAGCGATGGCACCTGCCAGCCCAGGTGTGTCACCAGGGCTGTCATCAAAGTGTCCCCAGGCACAGCCCAGGAAGAGGAGAAGCACTACAGCCAGCAGAAGAATCAAAATGAAGCCCCTAATGAGCCCCACAATAGTCAGAGAGTGAGCCCATGGCAAGCACAGGAGCCTGACTGCTCAACAGCACCAACAGCTACAAATTCAATCCCACACATTCCAGGCAAAGCTGCTGTTATCTCAAACCCTTTGAGTTCCATGTTAGGCACCAAAAAGGACTGTCGTGGTTTAACCCCAGCTGGCGACTCAGCCCCACACAGCTGCTTACCCACTCCCCCACAGTGGGATGGGGGAGGCAACCAGGAAAGGGAGAAAACTTACAGGTTGACATAAACACATTCATTTAATAGATAAAGGGAAAAACTCTGCACACAAAGTAAAATAAGGAATCTAGTCCCCACTTGCCACCTGCAGGCAGATGTTGAGCCATCTCCAGGAAAGCAGGGCTCCATCCCATGTAATGGTGTCTTGGAATGACAAACACCATCACTCCTGACATCCCCCACTCCCTTCTTGCTCCAGCTTTATGTGCTGAGCATGATGCCATATGGAATAGCATATTCCGTGGGTCAGCTGGGGTCAGCTGTCCTGCCTGTGTCCCCTCCCAACTCCTTCTTGCACCCTCAGCCCACTTGCTGGTGCGTGGGGTGAGACGCAGAAAAGACCTTGATGCTGTGTAAACACTGCTCAGCAATAGTGAAAACATCCCTGGGTAATCAACAGTCTAAGTAAGCTCCAATCCAAAACTATGCCCATACCAGCTACTAGGAAAAAAACCAATTCACTCCACTCCAGCCCAACCAGCATAGCTCAGTAGCTTCACTAAGTCTGGTTTCAGTATCAAAATAATACTTGGTTGGTCACGTTCCACATAGTCAGGTGCTGAAAATGTCACTAATTTATAACAGTTTTCACTTTTGTTTTAGATTATAACAGTAATTCCAGACCAGGTTCTGCAGTTCAGCATTTCCACCGTTCATCTCTTGACAAGCACCGAACAATCAAACCTCCTTTGTGGCCGCTCCTGATTGTAGGTTCTGAGGGTCACAGCTGCATCAGGCAACTTCTTTCCTAAAGAGATGACAGAACTCTTTTCCGCCTCTCCTGAGCCACCACAAACTGCTTCAAGGACCCTGCTACAATCAAGGGTAAGGCCACCTGCCAGCTTTGGGATTTCTCAGGAGTCTCAACACATGCAAATTTCTTCAGCTCCACGTTAATTTCAAAATGGGCAGATTCAGAAGGGTATTCCAACTAAAAGAGTCTTCTAAAAAAACGGGGCATTTCAGTGCCTCACTTCAGTTACTTTAAATATGGCATGCCTGCATGTTTCTTCTTTTTTCTTTCCCCTGGATCCTGTGTTAGCCTTAAAATATTCCGGGTAGGAGCCGGTAGGGCACTGCAGCAGTGTAGCGCTTCCAGTCCTTCCCATATTTGCTGCAACAGCGGTGCTCATCCCTAATGCAGCGGTGGGTGAGCAGAATGGTCATGTAAATAATGTAGAAGTAAGGTAGGATGTGCTCAAAGCCACAGGCCAGGCAATAGGCCAGAGAGCCCATCAGGTCTCCTGTGTAGTTGAAATGACGTGCCCAGCCCCAAAATCCGGAGGTCATCAGCTTGCTGTAGTACTTGGTCCCATCCACGGACACGTAGGAGCACTCGATGTACTCTGGCTTCTTCCCCCAGATCCTGCAGTTGCCATTGGTACGACGGAAGAGGTCCTTCTGGTGGTTGGTGACTCTGAAGATGAAATAGCCCAGCAAGCCCAATATCAAGACCCCTACGACATGGCTTGTGCACAGCTGGACAGGGTGGTAAACCAAATACAGACCCTGGGGAGCACAAAAACAATCAGACATTTACTTCCAACAGAGGCTCGGCATGCCAGACCAATTCCTTGACTACACTGGCTCACAACAGACCAGAAGAAAGAGTAGAAAAATCTACTGCAAAAGTAAAACTGCAGAAAACTTTCAGAAAATTCTCTATCCAACAATTTCCTTCTCTCTTTCTCTCTCCAAAATTGCACTTCTTTGTGAAACAAGAAGAGAGATGTTGCAAGGATGCAAACTGGACAGAAGGAAAAAGCAAGGAACAAAACCCAAACAAACCACCACTAACCAAAAGACCTTTAACAAGCAGGAGTAAAAAATAGGAAACTGAAAAGATTTAGAAAAAAAGAAAACTTAAAGGATTTAGAAAAGTCGAGAGACACAATAGACAGTGACAGAAAGAGGCACCAAAAAACAGGCAGGAGAGGAAAAGATGTCAAATCCATGCACAGACAGGAAGCCTTCCTACACATGAACTGTTACAAAGAATGTTGCAAGGATTTCTCAGCAGTTTACCTGCCTAGAAACATTTAAGGTAGAAATTAAACCTTGGGAAGAATGTTTCTGCAAAGTTTTATTCCTGTTAGCCCAAATACACAGTGTACAGATTTTTACCTGCAAAGTATAGAGGTAAGGCAACCAAACACAGTCTCCCCAGCCCAAATACCATCCAAAATGATCATGGCAGATATCAATGGTTTTCAAGTACCAGGCTTCATTCCAAAAGAAGTCCAGAACATAAATACCCTGGAACAGAATAATCTCACATTAACAACAGAGCACTGTCACCAGTTACCCTGTTTAACAGCATCAGCTTTAATGTCTGTGCTGCCTTGTGATCTCAAAAGTCATTGGTGTTTTTATGTTAGCACTTCAAAACCAGACGTTTCTGAATGCAATTAGGAAGAACCATCATATAAATACAATCTGTCTGGATACACAATGTCTATCTCTATCTACAGAGATAAAGCAACAGTGGGATGACTAAGGCAAGTGTACAACTCAAGGACAAACACTTGGGAAGTGAACTCACAACTGATCACCCCAACCTCTCTTCAGCTTAGAGTCACAGGGTTACAAAGAGGGGGACAGAGCTCCTATTGAGCAGGCTTCCATTTACACAGACAAGGGAATAAATCCCAAGAAGTCCCAGCACACCATCACTGAATGAGTTGGTTTCAGGCCAGGAAAAAACACTTCACTTTCATTTCCATGGAAGGACTTCTTTTCCTACTTTAATATTAGTTTATTTCCTAACTGGTTTCTTAATTTCCTCCTTGGAATTTACCTGAAGGACATTGACAAGGATCATGGAGTTTGTCACTTCACCATACAGCTCCTGTTGTTTGGCAGCAAAGGAAAGGTTGATCAGAGTCCAGGCCACAATCCCAGGGCGCCCATTGAAGAACAGCTTGAAATCAAACCACTTCCCTATTCGAGGGTTAAATTCAATCCCCATCATGTAGTCGTAAAAGAAGTTTCCAGTGAATTTGCTGTAAAACATTTAAAAAATTAGAAATGTATGGAGTTATATACAAATGCAGGTAATTACTATTCTGACTACACAGTTCAGATTAATTTGATGTAGTGATAATAAAAATGATAAAACCATGTAACGTTGTGCAAGGTAACACAAACTGACCTAACTGAAGTATTTATTACATTAATACACATTACTTGTAGAGTTTCCGAAGTGCCCAAGTTTACTCTTGGTAACACTTCTGAACAGTCTAACTATTTATAGGATGGGTGTATCTGTGACACTGAGGCTGCCAGTCCCATGTTGTGCAGCATGAAACACAGGGGATGGTGCTAGTGAAGCAAAGAACCACTGTCATATACTGGCTCAGCTCTGTGTGCCAGAGAAATATATTCTGTCATTCAATTTATTTACCTGGTTTTTATTTAACAATTTTAATCTCTAATTACCTAGCATTCTTTCATTACTAAAATTCACATACCAGTCTTTGGCATTGGTAGGGAAAAAGTAGCCTTTAATCATTGCAAATGTGGACACTGCATATCCCAAGATATTGGCACACCACAGGAGAGGAATCCAGTTGTCAAAAATGATGGTAGGTGAGAAGAAGTGGAAGCAAGAAGCATTTGCAAACCAAAGCACATGGGTAATGATCCAGGCCTGAAGCCCGTTGATTTCATATTTATTCACGACACCTAAAATATGAAGAAAAAAATCAAGCATTACTGACCCTTCATTAATACAGCTTTTAATTAATATGGGTATGTATGCACAGAATACACAGAAGCTCAATCAAGTGCTCATGAAATGACTTCTCTCTCTTCAACCTCCCAATTAAATACCTTAAAGCACTTTTCTGAATGTTCCATTAGACTCTGCTGTACCCATTAGGCTTTGTTAGGCTGAGTTTTTCTCCTCATGAGACTGAATTTAGACTTCCCCCAAAAGTGACTAGAGTAACAAGCCACCCTTTGTAACGGTTCAGATCACACATTTTGTTCAAGTCCCTTGGGTTAATGGAGCTTGAGCAGGTAAAACTATCTTGTCAAATACCAGCAATACTACACTGACAAATTTAATTGCCAAAATTATCAACCATATCAATGCGCTGTTGGGGTTTGGATGTTTTCCTCTTCTGTTCTCTTTTTCTCTTGAGGAATTTTTTTCCCATATATGTCGCTAGGGCAACAAATTGCTTAAGAAAGACAAAAGAGCTGGCCATGGAGGGAGGGGACCAAGGGGCTGTTGCACCTGACGGGGTTGAGGGTACACCTGGGGCGGACTGGGGGAGAGAGCTGCTATCATGGTGGAAGGAACTCCTCAGCACTGCAGGATTCTGCTTTTAGGCTGCCTTCCTTCTACGGTGAATGGAACTTGCTCACTGGGTGCCTGTTGAACCGGGACCCTACCACCCCACCTTACTGAAAGAGGGACCTGTTCACCAGCTGCTCGGCTGCCTCAGGAAGAAACCCCGGGATTCCCAAGCCTGCCTTTCCCTGCCCCGCTAGGAGCCGGGCTGCGGCAGCCCTGCCCCTGTCGCTGCTCTGAGCCTTCGCTACATCGTAGCCCCGCACGCCCGGCCTGCTGCAACCTCCCGGGGTTCCCACTGCAGCGCCGGAGTTTGATACATCTCATCTGGCACCCCGGATTTCTGTCCATCCCTGCTGTTCCAGCCTGCTGCTCCCGAGGGTCCTGCCGGGCACCGGGACCAGCTGCCCAGGGGGTTTGTGAGGCCTTTGTTCTGTCCCTTCCCGGGACCCTGAGCCGCCATTGCCGCGTGAGGGCCGGGCTCGCTCCGGAGCGCCCCCTGCAGGCCCGGGGGAACCATCGCACCCGCCCTGCTGGCCGGGAGCCGCCAGCGCCCCTGCCGGCCGCGAGCGGAACTGCACCGAGGGAAAAGGGCCCGGCAGCCGAGAAGGCTGCGCTGGGGGTGTGCCTCTGTTTGCTGTTACTGCCAGTTATTGGTGGTTGTTTGTGTTGTTATACATATATATATATATGTAAAGAACTGTTACTCCTATTCCTCACATCTTTGCCTGAAAGCCCTTTAATTTCAAAATTATAATAATTTGGAGGGAAGGGGGTTGCATTTTCCATTTCAGGGGAGGCTCCTGCTGTCCTTGACAGACACCTGTCATTCAAACTAAGACACATACTGCTGGGATGGTGCCTATCAGATCAACAGTTATATTAATTATAAGAGATAGAAATGCGATAACTTATTCTAAAAGATGACATAGATTGCTTTCTATTTTTGTTTGAACTAAACGTGAGGATGGTGAGTGCACTTATGTCCATGTTTTCTCTGGCTACACACAGGTTATTAAAGGCTCTAAATACAGAAATACTGTAATTTCAGAAGATTGCATGGTGTCCACGTATTCCAAGAGAAACCTTACCAGCAGGGGTGACAGCACCTTCTTGTACACCTCCCACATATCCAGGGAGAAATTTATGGCAGAAGTCAGGAATGGACACGTACAAAATCACCTAGAAGAGAGAGAATGTATTCACAGTAAATACAGACAGGACAAAACCCCTCAAACCACTACCCCTTACATACATATACCAAATATAACCTTTCTATTAAATTTCTATTAAGTATTGGGTAAGCAAATACGGCAATATTCAGCTGTTGTGGCTAGTAATACATCTAAGCTATTATACAGCTCTAAAGATGTATTTCATGTAAGGCTGTCATCCTTTTTTGGTGGGGAAGCAGGACAGTTGGTAACTAGATTCAGGTCCTTGTCCTTTTATTTTGATCTATTTCTTGTGTATTAATTGAAAATAAATGGATACTGTTGTTATAAAGTTGCTTTCTCTTAAAAACCTCATTAAGGAACATGTCACACAAGGAATATTTGTGTATATTGCCTACATGCTTATTTTCTAAGTACATAAACTTCATTTGGATTCCAAAAACAATCCTTTCATCCTTGGAAAGTGTGAAACACCAAAGAGTAAATGCCAGTTCAACATTTCCTATCCTTTGTGCAAAAGGATTCATCCAACAGCTGTGTGAGAAACCACACACTGCATCCAGATCATAACTCAATAATGTACCTGGAAAGCGACCCAAAGGGAATAGATGCCAGCAGCCCTATAGGTCAGTGTGGGAGTCCTGTTCCAGATGTCAGACAGATGTTTATTCCCTGTCAGCAAGTCCAGCAGCGGATCAGTCAGAGAACACTGGTACTGGTCACAGGACATGATGAAGTAATACACGATCAGTGGTGCAAACATGAGCAGGAAAAGGATGCTTGCCAAGGAAAACCAGTCCACCTCCCTGTAATCCAAAACAGAGCATTTTGTTTGCCCAGGTTTCAGATAGATGAGTTACATCAGTTTTTTCAGTGGACCTTCTAAATTAACTGGATGAAAACTGAAAATGTGTTCAGGGCACAGACATGTCTGGGGGTCAAACAGCCATAAAAAATCAGGACAGAACATATTTTACCACAAACTCCTCTAAAACTACACCAACTGATCAGAGCAAGAGATTAGATAAAATCTCCCCTCCAAAAAACAGATTATTATTACAGACTTCACTTTTTTTATGGCAATCGTGGCTCTAACTGGGAGAGTATTCAGTTGAAAGCAATAATGGAACCCCAAGAACATAAGGATAAGCTTGGAAACTTGGAAAAGACATACCTTGGAAAAGACAAATTGCACTTGCTGTGCCATTTCTGCTGTTCCCACCTGCAGTACAATGCCCGACTAATACCTACTCAGGTCTTTGAGAAGTGGGATATGACTCCTAAATCTTGCTACAGAAGGACTTGTCAGGTGGGAATGCCACAGATGATGGAATGCTTGTTTTCCAGACCTCGGGAAATATTTCTTTCCTTGAAGGAACTAGAAATTTTACCAAATTTTATGATTTGCTTTTCTTTTTTGCAAGGAGTGTGTTTTAACCCAAACCATCCAGCAAACTCTCTGCCTTAAATAACTTGAAGAACTCTTCTTCAGCACCTGTTGCTACAGTAAATTATCCATAAGCTTTCCAGAGCAGGGTAAGACAACAATCTGTTATTAAGAGAGGGAAGTTTAAAAGGAATACAGCATCTCTAAGAGTAAGAATGAAACAATTGGAAATACAATGACTGCTTAGGATCATTTGCTTATCTCACCATGCTCTTCCCCATTGGCCTTGAGATGCTTTAGTACCATTCTGCATGTTTTGGTGTTTTCTTTCTTCAGCAAGTTTTTTCTCCTGATGGGCTGCCATGATGCCCTGTAGGAAAGAAAATATGAATCCTATTACTCCAGCTGGTTCTCAGTAAGTCTTATGCCTCTACAAGACAATCACAAATAAAAGTTACTAAAATCAATTATATAGCCTACAGGCCACGTGAAATTTGGGGGTGGAGGAGAGGAAGCAAAAAATCCTTACCAATTCCTTATGAACTTACATTCAGCAAAACAAAACCAAAACAATATCAAACTAGTAATCCATTAAACTTCTTGCTACCTGGAAATTTCTTTTAACATGCATAGAAAATAAACACCTTATTACTCGCACACAGATGTAAAAGGAAAAATCTTAATTTGATTAATTCATTTCTAAATTGCTACAGCTGTAACATTACCTGTACTGGACCTTGTCAATTGGATGCTTTTGCCCACACTCCTTGCTCCATATACGTCATTTACACCACAGAAAACAAGATAGAATCCCATCCAAGTCAAAAAGCAGTGGGAATGGAGAAGGACTTACTCGGTAACACCTAATTCTCTCTGTGCAACATGCACTACAGCTTGCTTTCGGTCCGACCAAACACTTCTCGTGGTAAAGATCATCATCCTATCATCTGAACTATGGGCTGATTTCTCGGCTCGACGTGCCTCATTCCTGCAAACCTGATCCATTAGCTCTGCACACTGACTGAGCCTGACCGTACCCTCTGCATCCACCACCTCCTTGGCCAACCTGTTCCAATGCCTGACCGACCACCCCAACAGCGAAAAAAAAAAATTANGATAAGGAAGGAACTCCCCCACCCACAGGCCCAGGGCCACTCCTTCACCGGGGCTCTGTCGGTCCCCCGCCGGGGGTCGGTCACTCCCTCGCCGCTACCCCCGCTTTGTCGCACCCACGGCCCCTCAGCCGGCACCGGCCCCTCCGGGCCCCGCCCCCGCCCCGGGGTCTGGCCAATCCCCGCCGAGCCCCGCCCGTTCTGCGGCTCCCCATTGGTGGCGAGCGCTCAGCCCATGGGCCGAGGAGCGCGAGAGGCGGGCTCCGCCCCCTGTCCCGCTGCGCGCGCGGAGGCTTCGGCCGTAACCGGGGCAGCGGCGGCCGCGGGGGTCCCGCGCGGAGCGGCCGTTACTCCGTGGCTGCGCCCGCGAGCACGGCCAGGAACGCGGGCGCGCACAAGGCGCGGAGGGCCACCGGGCAGGAGGGATCGCTAAATAAACCCAGACGTTCTGCAAGAGTGGCAATCGGTGTCCAAGGAAATAGTTTACACCTGCACTTGGCCCACAGCGTCCCCCTGTAGCGCTACGGGCTGGTTACTTCAGGCGGCCACAGAGCCCTTCAAGGGAGCTGGGCCGCCTTGACTTGTTACCAAAGCGGTCGCAGAGTCCCTAAATCAGATTGGGCTGCCTGGAGTTGTTACTAAACTCCCCGCATTCCACTGACCGTTCTGAGCAATTTCCAATGGCCCCGCAGAAAAACACAGGCCTGGGGCTGCCGGCCAAGAGCTGCTCAACACGCGCCCAGCTGTGCCCAGGTGGCCAAGAACGACAATGGCATCCCGGCCCGTGTCAGCAACAGTGTGGCCAGCAGGGCGAGGGCGGTGACTGTCCCCGGGGTTTGGGCAGCGCTGAGGCCCGACCTCGAATCGTGGGGTCAGTTTCGGTCACCTTAATCCAAGAGACTGATGAGCTGGAGCGTGTCAAGAGAAGGGGACGGATCTGGGGCAGGCTCTGGAGGACATGGAGCAGCAGAGGGAGTGGGGGTGGAGTGCGGGGCCTCAGCCTGGAGAAGAGGAGGCACCGGGGCGGGGGGTTCTTCTTCCACTCTACAACTCCCTGAAAGGAGGCCGTAGCCTGTAGGCTCTTCTCTCAAGTGACAAGCAACAGGACAGGAGGAAATGGCCTCAAATTATGTCAAGGCTGGTTTAGATCAGATATTAAAAAGTTTCTTCATGGAAAGGGTTGCCAGGCACTGGAACAGGCTGCCCAAGGCAGTGGAGGAGTCACCATTGCTGGAGGTAAAAGCCGTGTAGAGTGTAGATGTGGCGCTTGGTGACATGCTGTAGTGGTGGGCTTGGCAGCGCTCAGTGATCTTACAGGTCTTTTCCTCCCTAAACGATTCTAGTACAGAAAGAAGTTAGAATCCTGTGTGTAAGGCGGCTCACGGCAGCCATGTATGTGATGAGGGATATAAGAGAGGAGATTAGACATTGCAGTCACCCTCTCTGGGGTCAGCACCCTGAGAGCTGCCGGGATGATACTAAAATGTGAACGACACACAGATCATTGCTCCCTGTTCCAGTAACCTTCAGCACTCACACTCTGAACTCGATTTGAGGGACACCTTTTAAAAAAAGTTGCAGGGCTTAGGCTGCATTCCCGTTATTCAGGACTCCGGGGAGAGAAAACTGCGAAAACCGCGTAAGGGTGTGCAGCAGCGCACGCCGCCGGAGGAGCCACACCGGGCGTGGATACCGGGGGTGGATGGAGTCGGTTCTTGAAGCGCTGACGCTGCAGATGCTGCTGCTGGAGCCGGAGGAGGGGCCAGAGGAGGGGCCGGAGGAGGGGCCGGCGGAGGGACCGGCGGCGGGACCGGCGGCCCCGGCCTGGCACCGCCCCGGAAGCAGCGGGGAAGGCGGCGGGGCCGCCATGGGTCGGGCAGTGACCGTGGCCACCTGCGCCCTCAACCAGTGGGCTCTGGACTTTGAGGGCAACCTGGAGAGGATTTTCAGAAGTGAGTGCCGAGATGGCTGGTTGTCCCCGGCCCTTAGGAAGCCTCTCCCGCTCCCTCCTTCCTTCCCTCTCTGCCACGGGCGCAGCAGGGCAGTCTGTGCCTGTTTCACGCACTGCGCTCCCAACACTCTTTCAGGTATCGACATCGCCAAGAGCAAAGGAGCCCGGTACCGGCTTGGTCCAGAGCTCGAAATCTGGTAAGGGCGCTTTGCTGACGCTGGATTTTGGTGCGATTCCACTTAATTGTGGAAGAACAGTCAGGAAGAGCATCAGCCCCGTGGTGCTGCAGTGCCCAAAGCCGTACTTACAGCATGTGGCTGTCGGTGCAAAGAAAAGCACTGTAGTTGTGAGCACAGGATTGGGTCTCTTGTCTTGGAAACCTGACTGGTAGCGATAATTTTTGACCTATTTCAGTGCGTTTTCCTTCAGGGAAACTGGAGTGCTTTGATTACTGCCTGGGCCCAGGCTGCTGTCCTTTAACGGAATATATCACCCCCATGGGGCGATATAAAACGCCGCAGAGTTTTAAGTGCTCTAAGTAGGTATGATGTTGACAGCACTGCTTCTTCATTTTCCATATAAATTACCCGTGTGGATGAAATGTTCCCTGTCTGAAGTAGTTTTGGTTCTTTGGCTCTGGTGCTGATCTGGCTGGATTTTGTTTTCTTGCTTTTATATGCAGTGGTTACGGTTGCTCAGATCACTATTATGAGTCAGACACACTCTTGCATTCGTTTCAAGTTCTGGAAAAGCTCTTGGAGTCTCCAGCTACTCAAGATATTATCTGTGATGTGGGAATGTAAGTTTTTTGGGTTTTTTTGTGTACCTGTGATAAAGGGGTAAGTCTTTAGGGAATGCTGCTTGTGCCATGCTCTGGATAGCGAGGGCTCTGCAACCAACTTTCAAACATATCTTAGGAACTGCTCTACTTTTCCCCATTTAATGGCCATGACCAGCACTGCAACATGCAGAGCACTTTCTGAAAGATAATCCTTTCAAAGACTGCTGGTGGCTGAGCCCTTCAAGAGAGAAATAGGATAATTATAGTTATATATTTGAAACCTTCATGGCTGGGCCCTATTGCTACAGGTCAGACTTTGTGTGAGGTGTAACTCAAGGGGCTTTATAAATTGACTGTCTTGTAGGAATGAGGGGGCTGCTTTGACTGACAGACATCTTAAAGTAACATAAGTGTATGTGAAAATCACTGAAGCCATTGTAAATCTCGTGCTGACAGGGAAGGGTGGTAAATTATGTCTGTAAAATTAACATGTTAGTATTGATATAAATGTGTAAAGCTAGTTTGCTTTTGAACTGGGTTGGCAGTATCACAGGAAGTTATGTTTGATTAAATAACCTGGCCCAGCCATGGAAAATCTTCTGGTCTGCTCATGTTCCTAAGGCTCAAATAGTGGTTGATATATCTGAGACTGAGAGCACAGTCACTAACTCAGATTTTTTCAAGCAACTATTTTAACTAAAAAATTAGAAGCTGAAGCTTGATATATTGTTTTACTTGACTTCCTCTAGTGAGGCCTTACAAATAGTTTTTATGCAGTAAAGTAGATTTTGTAGCTTTTTATAATTTCATTTTGTGAGTGTAGTCACTGCTAATTTTGCTTCTTATTTTCACAGGCCTGTTCTGCACAGGAATGTTCGTTACAATTGTCGAGTGATCTTTTTAAATAAGTAAGTAGTTCTTGGTGTGTTTTGTGAACTAACACATTATCTTTTCAGACACCAGTTTGGCCTTCAAGCAAGATTCTTCAGGGCTATGTAGAGTGATGGATTTATCTTCCTATTTGCTAAATTTTAAGAGTGACAGCTAAGGTTTTTCATTTTCTATTTTTTCTTTTCTGAATTTGTAGAAACTAAATTCCCACTGTTTTCTGAAAGAGTTCAGAAAAACCCCTTGAGTCTTCAAATAGAAACTTAAAAAATGTTACATTATAAAAGATAAAAAGAAGTTAATCAGTGTTCATATATAGCCTTGTTTGGCTGTACATCATGTCCTAACTGAGCTTTTCTGTTTTGTTTTATGATTTAAGGAAGATTCTTCTGATCAGACCAAAAATATCACTGGCAAATGGAGGAAACTACAGGGAACTTAGATGGTTCACCCCCTGGAGCAAAGCAAGGTATACTGGCAACTGTTAAAATTGCGTTAAAAACCACAGCTTGCTGTTTGCAGCCACAGCAGCAGGGTTGAAATATCTACAGCAAATCATCATTGCATGATACAGGGAGAGCAGCAAGACAGAGTCAGTGAAGCTACATGGTTATAGCTTGGTTCGGAAGCTTACTGAGCAGTCAAACTCTGAATTGCTGAGCTGGAAGAAAAAGCGGGTCTGCTTGATCCTACAGCCAGTGTAAAGTGTTATTTTCCGGGTGTCTGCTTTCTAAGAACACCCAGCTCAGGACTGGGCGGGGCTGTGTTTGCTGGATTGCTGCATCCCCGTACTGAGGTGGCAAACATGGAAATGGATGAGCTCTGTCAGAGCTTTAACAATTGCAGAGAATAAAATTTACCTACCTTATGATGCTGCAGAATATGCCTGGCACTCATCTCTGATGCTGTGCGCTCATCCTGTAGTCAGGGAATGCCTCCAAATTGAGGGTCTCAGTAAAGCACTTCTGGTCCATCCCAGTTGGTTCTGAGTTGCTCATGTAGCAACCCTGCAAATAGAAAAACTTCCATCTGGCATTTGACTTGCATGGTGTGTTCCTTGTTAGGTCTGGTTTCTAGCCAGGAGGGAGCATTTCACCATGCCTTTCTGAAGCATAGATGTTGCTATCTTAAAATGTTGCCATTTCTGATAAATTCCACAGAAAAGATGAAGGTATTTTTTTCTTTTTTTAAAACACACACAGCCTTGTACAACTTCAATAGTTTCTTTAAGCAACGTTAGAAGGTGAGATGAGAACCAGTTTTTATGCTGTGATTTTTGTAACGATATATTTACAATCTGTAAACTTGATTTAGGCATGTGGAGGAGTATTTTCTACCCAGGATAATTCAGGAAGTGACTGGACAGGTAAGTTGTTTTTTTTTTTTTTACTAACTTTAGCATCTTCTAGATCCAGTAATTAAAAGCTGTAGTTCCCAAAATTCTGCTGCCAGTAATGTTGTAAATTCATACGTTTCAGAGGTGGTTCTAAGTTACATTAAGTGAGAGGATAATTTAACCTTACTTATGTTAGTATGTGCTAGCAAAGCAAGTAAATTTTAAATCTGCCTCAGTTATTTGTACATACAGAACCTTGACTACCATATTTTGCACAGTTTTGGTACTGAGTTTATCTGTGCTTGAGACTAGAATTGAGTATGTGTTTTTAGGTTAAAAAAATAAATTAAAAAATCATTTAAACCTTGTTAATTCAGAAGGGTCTAAAATTTGTTAGTTCCCACTAAAGCATGAATGTGATTCCTAGCAACAGACAGTTTCTCTTTTGTAGACTGTTTAATTCCTGTCCTTAAGCAAAGCACTGTATCTGAATACTACTGAAATTAAACCACAAATTTTCAATCAGTCCAGAAATTTGCATTTCAGAGCTTTTTTGTTGTTTTTTGTTTTTTTTTTTTTACGCAGACATGGTATAGAATGAAAGAAAGTATAATGCTATTGATTACTGTGTCACTAATTTCACAGAAGTGAGCATTCAATTTTTGTATTTTCTTAAGATTTGTAGTTGAGTTTTTGAATTGAATTGCTTGTTGTACTGCATGTGTGTAAGAATGTTCTTGTTTTTCCTCAGGAAACTGTTCCTTTTGGGGATGCAGTGCTAGCAACCAAAGATACCTGTGTAGGGGCAGAAATATGTGAAGAACTTTGGGCACCAAACAGGTAAAGGAGAAGAGAAAATAAAAAGTAAAGTAAAACATACCCTGGAGCTGCCTGAAATAAATGTTCAAGAAGATCTGCTTATTATTCTTCTCTGTAATTCATTTTCCACAAAGTGCCAGTAAGATAAAATATAATTAGGAGCAATGAATACATCATGGGAAAGACCTCACTAGGCTAGGTGCAGGATGGCAAAGAAATGTAGGTGATTAAGCTGAATAAATTTGAAACAGAGGGTAGGGGAGAAATACCAAAAAGAAGCAGAATGAAAAGAGTGACCTAAGGAAACAAATGACAGGAAGCTCTAGTGCTCACATTCCTGATGTTTTTCCAAATCTCCCAGTTACATTAATTTCCTTGTAACTGCAGAAGGTGTGTTGTGTCAAAGATGTGATTTTTTTTCCATATTTCTTTCTTACGACATTGGAAAAAGAGCAGTAGAAATCTTCTCCTTGTGCTTCTGTTTTTGGATTTACTAAGAGACAAGGAAAATGGGACAACTGACCTTGCAGTGTATATCCATGTTGCCCTTTCAGACCAAGATAATGTAATTCTCTCTTTCTTTGAGACCTGGCCTTCTACAGAGTAGAAGGCATTTCATTTAGAACAGAATGAGCAAAAGCCCTCCTGACCTCTGCAGCCACTGCTGGTCTTTGACAGAAGAGTTGTGCAATGCAAGAAAACATTTTTTTGAAAGCCCTATCCTTGTTTGAGCTAAGGCATGCAGAAAACTGACAGTGCCACAGATGTTTGTTTGTCAGTGATTTTTAATGATATATGCAGTTTTCAGAGCACAGTAGTGATTTATTTTTTGTGCCTTTTACTTTGACAGCCCTCACATTGAGATGGGACTTGATGGCGTGGAAATTTTCACCAACTCTTCTGGGAGTCACCATGTGCTGCGGAAGGCTCACGCCCGGGTGGATCTGGTGAATTCTGCCACAGCAAAGGTGTGCATTTTTCTACTTTGAAAGTTCTGTTTGTTTTAAAAATAAGAAGAAATTAAGTAATTGGACTGTAATCCTACCTAACAGTGATGGGGACAAAAATAAAGCAATGAGTGTACATTACACTGTGAAAAAGCTGCTTTGTCATTGTAATTTAACATGTTTTGCTTATATTTAATAGTCTCTGCTCTCTCCTCTGATATCCAAACACAGCTTCTATCATCACCTTCCTGCTTTTCCCAACCTCAGCTCAAACTCAGAATTTCAATTTATAAGTGCAGCTCTCTGTTTGGGTTGAGGGAATGACTCTTGCTACTAACAGACACTCCTGTCAAGAGAGAATCCCAGCCATAAATCATTTATGATGTAAAGGGAGAGGATGTTTGTAAGAAGAGCAGGAAAAGAGAAATAACATTTTGAATTTTAACGTCCTGTCAGGTGCTATATTCTGAACACCTTTGTTTTCTTTCCCTTCTGCTTCCCTGGCAGAATGGTGGAATATATATTTTAGCAAACCAGAAAGGCTGTGATGGTGATCGTCTGTATTATGATGGCTGTGCCATGATTTCCATGAATGGAGAAACAGTTGCACAAGGATCCCAGTTTTCACTCGATGATGTGGTAATGTATTCTCCCTATAGCTGCTAGTACATTTATGCTCAACACTTCACAGACATTCCAGACTTTGGGTCCATGTCTCTAGGGTAAAAATGGTCTATTTTAATTATGCTATTCAACTAGATCCCAGTGTTTTTCTAGTTAGGTTACCTAGCTCTCCTGCTTTTGTGAGAAATAAGAACTGTCACAGTGGAAAAACTTTATGAAAACATTTTTGTATGCCATCACCATGAGGAGGAGAGACCCTGTTAATTTATATTCCCTTATCTAAAGGAAGAAAGGGCAAAGACTGCAATGTTTTAATTATGACCCAGTTTTGTAGGCACAAGGTTTCACTTTGATTTCAGAAAAAAGTAATTTGTCATCTAGGTTTCCTCACAAACATGTGCCAGATCCATCTCTTCCCCCAGTAATGTTTCTTGCCTTTTCCTTTGCCACAGCTGATACTGAATCTTTTGCCAAGCATCGTTTATCTGTTTGTGTAGAGTGATCTAATGTTGAAAGCCTTTTCATAGGAGGTGCTGGTTGCCACTCTGGATCTGGAGGATGTTCGAAGTTACAGAGCAGAGATTTCATCTCGTAACTTGGCGGTAAGAACTCCTTGTGTTTGTAAGTTGTGCCAAGTTTGAATAGTTACTGAATGCAAAAACTATTTGTATTGTCCTGATTTCCACAGTATCTTATAGATGTGATGTTTTATAGGTATATGCTACGTTAAAATTGGTGTCTTCTGAATTCTTCTGTACTATTGCTTAGGCAAGTAAAGTGAATCCTTATCCCAGGGTAAAAGTGAATTTTGCTCTGTCGTGTCCTGATGATGTAGCTGTTCCTACGTGTATGCCAATCCAGTGGAGACATCACAGTCCTGAGGAGGAGATCAGGTAATCAAACACTGAATCTGTTGCTTGAAAATTATTTTGATTTTTAAAAAAAAACAACCAAAACTCAAACAAACCAAAGAAATAGATAAACCTAAGATGTTGTTTAGATTTAAGTAAAGAAAGTCTCTAATTGGAAGACCACAGTAAATATGTTGACTTGCTTAGGTGTTATTCCTTAACCTTCTTAGAACAATCATGTTCTGTAATTTTAGCCTTGGACCTGCATGTTGGCTCTGGGACTATTTAAGACGCAGCAAACAGGTAAGAACAACTGGGTTTGTTTTTCCCTTGGCATACACAGCTTCTTTTGTGCCACAGGGACAATCCAAATTGTCATTCTGTGCTACTGATGTTAGTCCAAGGTGCAAAATTTGAGTTTTTCACTGGTAGCTCATTCAGACTTAAAAATTGCATTTCGAGTCTGACTTCAGTATGCTCTGTGCACCCTTCCCTTAGGAACTGTGCTTTCTTGAGTGCAGCAGAGTGACATGAAGTAGTAGTTCAGTGTAATAGTAAAGTATATATGAAAAATGTAATCCTTTTTATTAGCTTTTCTGTCTTACTAGAGGGTCAAGACAACTGGAATTCCTTCTAGCCAAAAGGCTTTACACTGACTACTTGTTTGATTACCTGGTTAATGAGAGTTTAAAAGAATTTGCTTTGGGTGGTTTGCTCTGTTTTTCCCCAGTACAATATAAACAGACTTGAACAATGCACCTGTCACTCTTCTACCGGAGTGTGTTTCTGAGTATTACAATACATATTTTTTTCTAATTTTGCTATGTGCAACCTCTTCTTTGCTCTGTTTTCAAGGCAGGATTTCTCCTACCTCTGAGTGGTGGAATTGACAGCTCTGCTACAGCTTGCATAGTGTATTCCATGTGTCACCAGGTTTGCCTGGCAGTCAAGAATGGCAGTAAGTAGATCTGTGTGTCTGGCCAGCCACACTCACTAATGATTGTGGACAAGCTAATATTAGCTGGGTGCAATAGCTACAGGAGCTTATTAATGGCAGACCTTTCTCCTGTTGTTCTTATGGAGTTCTTTGTATCTCTTCAGAAATTCCAGCAAAAATGTGTGTCCAGATTCAGACTCTCTGAATTGGCTTAATAGTTTTCATTTTGGGTTTAAGAATTGGATGTGGAACTCAGACTAGTTTCTCTCTAGAGTATTGTTCAGATGTTGGCTGATGTAGTTTTCAGTTTATTCTGAAAATTTTCCCCTTCTATTAAAACCAGCACTACAAAGCATGATTAGGGACAGTTGAAGTTCATAAACTGGCTTTAAGCAGACTTTATGCTTTTAGCTAAGTCTTTGTACATACTGGATTTTATTTTCTATGAAAATTCTTCAGTAGGTAAAATGGATTTAATATTTCTGTGCTCAAAATTAGGAGCAAAATCAGTAATTCTTTTATTTGATAGATGACAATTTTTTGGGGGAGTTAGATGTAGTCATCTTATTTGTCAGGACACTGGAAAGCTTAATTGGAATACAAGGGATGTACAAGATATTCACATATCCTTGGTAGGAGGAGCACAGTAATTTCCACTCTTGTGTTTCTCTTGCTCTGTCCTCAGATGCAGATGTGCTGGCCGATGCCCGCAAGATTGTGAACGATGAGACCTACGTCCCTGAGGATCCTCGGGAGCTGTGCAAGCGTGTCTTCACCACGTGCTACATGGCCAGTGAGAACTCCTCCCAGGATACCTGCAACAGGGCTAAACTGCTGGCTGAGCAAATAGGCAGGTACAAGCTGAGAAGTGGTGGGGAAAAAAAATAGTGTTCTGGCAAGGGCTGGCATGTAAAATGTTCAAGCTTGAAAATGGGAAAAATAAGAGAGCAGTAGGAGGTGGGTTATGTAGGAATGTTACAGATATTATTAGTTAAGTGTTAAAGTGAGGCAAACTTAAAAGCATTTGGCAAAGGACATGGAATTTTGGAAACAGACTCTGAAAAGCGTTATTCTTACCTAAGTTTTTTCAAACCACATCTAAGATCTTAGTGGCCTTAAAACCTCATTTGATGGGTGGATTTATTTGTTTTTTATTTTTTAATGGTATTTTATATAGTCAGATTGTACTAGTTGAGTCACTTGTGCTTTTATTGTTCTCAGCTACCACATCAACCTGAACATTGATGCAGCTGTGAAAGCAGTTGTGGGGATCTTCAGTGTGGTGACAGGTCGAACTCCCCGTTTTTCTGTCTATGGAGGGAGCAGCAGAGAGAGCCTGGCACTCCAGAATGTGCAGGTGTGTATCCTGTAGGCAGAATCAGGTCAGACTCCTTTGGTTCTCTGGGTTTTGGTTTGTTCTTTTTGTTTTTCCAACCTAACCAGCAACTCTGCTTTAGTTCTGAGTGTTGGTTATCCTGTTTGATAGTTTTTGTTAATTTGAGGACTTGATCTTTCTCCCTCTGTTACTGGAGAAATCCAGCTGTTTGCTCTGTAAGCAAACATTGAATCCTTATCAGCTTTTTGGCAACAGGAGAGGCTTTAGTCACAGAGGAGCGTGGATATTTCCTCAATATCACCTACGACTGTGGCTGGAGCTGGAGGCTGGATCCCAGGTTGGTTTGTTACTACTGCCATCCTTAGAAAAAGCTGAGTTTCAGAATGGGGACAGAAGCAAAGTAAACTTTTTACAAATGTTATGTATTAGACCAGAGGGATTTATTTACTCCATAAAAGGGTATGGTTTATCTGCATACTTCATCCCTCGTGGATCCTTGTTAGTGCTTGTAGGAGCTAGAAAATGGCAGCTACTCCCCAGTTTGCAGTTCAGACCAGGAGAAACTTCCTCAGTCTATGGCAGTAGCAAATACTGAACCTGGATTTCCTGAGTGTGTTCAGCATTTTCTCCACAAGACCATCCTTCTTCAAATTACACTTACCCTGTCCACAGTTTTTTCCTCATGAGTTTGTTTAGACAATTGATTAATAAAAGTGACTGGGTAGAAATCACTCTGCTATGTGAATTTTGATTTCCTTTTCATTTTGCTTTGCAGGCTAGAATAAGAATGGTCCTTGCCTACCTGTTTGCTCAGCTGACACTGTGGGCTCGTGGGATGCCAGGGGGACTGCTGGTGCTGGGATCAGCCAATGTGGATGAAAGGTTGGTGAAAATTAGGAATCCAAACCCAGGTGGAACAGGACACTGTCATTTCCTTGCAACTCTACCAAATCCCAGTGTAGATTATTACTCAGAAGAGGTAACAACCTAAGAATATACCAGTAACAGTGAAATTAGTGAAAATAGTTGAATCAGCCTGAATGGGAATATGTGTGTTTTTCAGAGGTTTAGCCAAAGTACTCCTATAAGCTTTCCTATAAAATGCTGTTTTCAGTAGAGCTTACCTGTGCATTCACTAGGCTAACTTCCCAATTTGTTGTCTTTTCAATTACTGTATTAAGAATTAAGATGTGAACTTTGAGCTGAAAAACAGACTTTAAAATCTGGAGTACTATTATTAGAGCTGAATATTTGAAGGTTAAAGCAATCCCTGTAAGACTGTGGGAGTGGTAACCTCTAAAGCTGTGAGAGTAGCATGCTGGTTCTGTGGGTGTTTTGAGATTGATTGTTTTAATTGGTCAGCACAGTAAACTGTCTCAGCATGGACAGTTTTGCAGTGCTTTACAATTGTTTAAAGTATCACCTGCTGGAAATTCCATGGCTTTAGGATAGTCCTGTTGCAATTCAATGTTTGCCCTTTAGGTATAAATATGCTGCACCAATCTGCAGTCTGTTTCTCCCTTTCTTTATGCTACGTATAAATTCTCTATAGTGTCAAGGATTATATATTATGCTGCAGTTACATTATTATTTACTGCTGCTGGATAAAATTTCCTGTCTTACTCAGTCTCCGTGGTTACCTGACCAAGTATGACTGCTCCAGTGCTGATATCAACCCCATTGGTGGCATCAGCAAGACCGATTTGAAGAACTTCATTCAGTATTGCATTGAAAACTTCCAGCTCACAGCCCTCAGAAGGTGAGCAGGGATTCAGTGACCGTGTTTCCTAATTCCACTGGAGGAACTGTCTGAGCCAGGTGCTTTGTTTTTGCGATGAAACACTGTTTTAACAAATCAGCACTCATAAGACTGCACAGAATCCATGGTTTTCCTTTTTCCCTCTCCCTTACAGCATCATGTCAGCTCCACCTACTGCGGAGCTGGAGCCCCTGGTGGATGGACAAGTGGCTCAGACTGATGAGGTAATGGGCAGTGCCTTTAAAATGATCTTGTAAGCCTTACCCCAAAATCTGGGTTTTGTCCAATAACTGTTGTTTACTCTTGTATGCATCCATGCTCATTGACAAGCATGTTATCAACAGTCTTAAAGCTGCCAACAAGGCATTAGTTTCCCACACCTGCCCTATCTGTGTTGACAACAGTTTCCAAACCAGCAATTTAACATTTTTGAATTATTTTAGATTTTTGGACACTTAGAAGAATGGGTGTTGTAAAATTCAGTTTGTTTTAAGCTTTTTTTAATATCAAAAGAAAGTCAGGGCTGTACTGCTGTGAAAATGACTGTTGGCAAAGCCCTCTTCTTCCCACACCCTTCTCTTTGCTGTCCCCTTGGAAAAGAGAGGACTGGGAAAATTACCTCTATGGGCTCCAGTCTACCAATTCAGAGAGATTCCAGTGGGGTTTTTTTATTTCTGCTCATAATATTAGTATGTCTTTTTGACATTGACAATTTCATTTCGGTGTTTCTTTGATTTAACTGGGTTATTTTAATTGCTCCATAAAAGTATTAATTAAAATTTGCATAGTTAAGATTTTCAGTGACTATGTGTGTGTGTGTTTTCAGGCAGATATGGGGATGACATATGCAGAGCTCTCAGTCTATGGGAAATTAAGGAAAATTGCAAAGGCTGGACCATACAGTATGTTCTGTAAGCTGATTAGTATGTGGAAGGAAATTTGTACTCCAAGAGAGGTAAGATACCAAAGAGAAAAAAATATCAAATAGTTTAATGTTCTTGCCAAAACAGATTATGTTTGGAGAAAGGTCAGGTTCCTTTTAACTGAAAGGAATAGTTTCATTATTTTGTGTTTAGAGATTATTCTACAGCTGCAGCAGAATATGCTGGAAAAGCTGGTCTGCATCTCTTAAATGGAGTTTGTTGTCTTGTGTTGCAAATTGTTAAAACAGTAATTGAGTAGTTTAAAACAATTACTTCAGAACTATACCTCACGGGGAAAATTGTTCTCTGAAATACAGATGACCAACTACTCTTGAAGCCTTTGGTTATGTGTTCTGAGACAAAAAATGGCTCTTGCTTTGAAAGAATATCTAGGCTGTGTAAAGGGAGAAAACAGTCTCAAAAATACCGTTCTCCTCTAAACCTTTTAATTAAAATACTAAGGAACTTCATCTGATTAAAAACTATATTCTTTGTATGCCAGGTGGCATCCAAGGTTAAGCATTTCTTCAGGATGTATTCAGTCAACAGGCACAAAATGACCACCCTCACCCCTTCCTACCATGCTGAAAACTACAGTCCAGACGACAACCGATTTGACCTGAGGCCTTTCCTCTACAACACCTCATGGTCCTGGCAGTTCAGGTGTATAGATAACCAGGTAAATGCCCTCTGCTTCTGGGATGGTTTTATACTTAAATTATTCACAGTGGGTCCAGCTTGGTTCCAGTGAATCTCCAGCAAAACACAACTACCATTTAGGGTAGCAGTTACTACAGAAATAACTGTGGTTGTTCTTTTCACATAACTGTGAGGCTAAATCCTCTGATTTCAGTGTAGGCTGTTTGGGTTCTTTTTTGTCATACTGCTATGGAAACAAGGAGAAGAAAAAAATAAAGGAATAGATATACTGAGGCCAGAAACTTATAGGTGTACCCAGACCTATGAAGCCCGGTGCTAATGGGAAAAACAAGCTTTTGTGTTTTGGTTTCAGTTCAGGACCTGTCTGAAGGGATCTGCTTAATTGCAGAATCAAGACTTGACCTACATCAGCATGGGGAAAGCCAGTTTAAGAGTCAGCAATTCACTGTGAGTGCTTCTCCCACCTGCTGCTGCAACAATTCCTTTTTTGAATCTCAAGTTAGTTGACTCACAAATACATGTTTGCTCAAACACAGCAGCAGTAATGGTACCATGCTCAGTTTGAGCACTGTGAGGTGGGGAGGGGCTTAGACCATTATTGGAACCATGCTTAACTTTTTGTAGGTTTTAGTCACCCCTTCAAACTTATTTTAATGCCTCTTTTATGGCAGAAGTGCCGGGGTGAAGAATTTTAGCACCTTGAAGTTTTTTCTGCCAGAGATTTTACACCCTGCTTGCTTTTAAGAATATGTTTATACATGTAATAAAATATTAATTCCTTCATCTGAGAAATGCCAGACATGTTGTAATGCTGTTTTACTACCTTGAAACCTGGGATAAAAGCTACCATGTGCAGTACTTTATTGTAAAGTATGTATGGTGGGAGATTTTTTACATCACATTAGACTTTTTCCCACTGAAGTCCAGGACAAAAGTTCTTTTGGCCTCTGTGGGAGTCAGGCAAAATGATTTTGTATGGTCTGGACCAAAATGTAATTATATTATATTTACAGTAAATGTGATTAAGATCTTTTAATGATGCAGGATATTGTTACACTCTTTAACTAGATTTACATGTAATAGCAGTTGTGCTATGCAAGGGTAGTGGCCATAGCAACTTATTCCTGAAAACTGGGAGGCAAGTTTGGGGAAGATTTTATTGTGTTGGCAACAGTGACCTGAACTGATAACTCCTGCAGCTCTTTGCAAGACTGGAAAATAATAACTTGCAATGGTTTGAGTCAAATCTGCCCTATTCAAGAAATGGAATATGGTAAGAGTTTCCTCTTACTGTAGGTGTTCAGCACAACTGTAATTCTGAAGAGAATCACTCTCTTGGACAGTGTCTCACTGATCATTCTGTTCCTGGGATTCAATCTGCACTTAAGATTTTTCTGGCATAGTAACAGGACTGTGAAAATACAGCATAAACTTAACATAAAATCCACCTCTAGTTAGGCAATTCCACGTTTTCCTGTGGGAGAGTCGTGTTACAGCTCGAGCTCATTTGTGAATGGAAACAATTTGGAGTGCTAATGATAGAGCAATCTGTTAGATTTTTAGAAAGTACTTTTCTGCTTTGGATGTCTGTAGTGTAGTCAAGCCAGTTTAGTTATCCACTCATTTTTAGTGCAAAATTCCCTTTGTATTTGCTGCAGAAGGAACAGGGGTAAAACGAAGTTGAGATCATAGCATTTACTGGGAATTGCCAGATTTGCTCTTGGGTCTTAATGTCATTCAGCTCTACCTGGCTGAGGGGACTTAGAGCAACCCTAGGAACTCCAGCAGCACTGTCTGTAGCTTCTGCCTTGGAGTTGTGTCTGACGTGAAGGATTTGTAGTCAGAGCATGCACTTCTAGGTGCCAAAATGTTCACTGGGATTTTGATAGCTGGCATAATTTGAAGGAACTATGATGCAGCTCAAAAGAAAGCTGGCACATCTACTCAAAGGATGAGATATCTCCAGGCTGTCTTCTGCTTTTTCCAGTGTCACACCACAACACTGGCTGCATTTGGTCAAACCAAGAGATTTATCCACTTCATAAAAACCTGATCTTTGTGTGTCTCTTTTACAACCAGTAGCAGATGCTGATGGAAGAACAAGCTTATTTTTGTTATTGAATTGGTTTCCTTTTTACTTGCAGGTATGCAAGCTAGAAAAAAAGGAAGGAATTTCTGTACCTGAAGATGTAGACTGACTTCCTTTCTTGTTTAACTTGGTAATTAATTTGCCAAACAGAATGTTCAAAACTGGATTATACTGTGATAATGAGCAGGGATGACCTACTCAACAATTCTTGAGCTGACCATTTTAATCAATTTTTTTAATTGACTCCCTGTTTTACTCCCTGTATACTTAAAACTGTAGTTTGGTTAAGGAATCATTTATTAAGGATTTTATTTGACTTCTTGAGTTGCCTTAGTTGCCTTTCATTTAAAAGGTTTGGATAAACTGATCATAAATAAATCCAGGGTAGTATTTTGTTTGGTTCTGATAATTTGGATATGACTTTTGACTAGCATTCAACTGAATGTGTAAAATTTTAACAGTTCTGGCATGTGCTAACAGTTCTGGCATGTGCTGTTGAAAGGGAAATACTCATCTTATTTTGCAATAAACTTGTAATTTTGTCATGCTAATTGACTCATTTACATGAGTTTTTTATTTCCCTAGCACTGGCTTTGTAGACTGGTCCAGTGTTTTGAATGGCCACATAATGTCTAACTCAGCAATGCATTGGAAGCATGTCTATCTTGAAGCAGATTGGTAATCTCGATGTTAATGGGATTAGAATTAGAGTTCAGCTTCTTGTTTTGTTTGAATATTGCAGAATGAAGTATAAAACCAGCATCCTCTGAGCTCAATTAGAGTGTTACCCACATCCCACCTACAGTTTGCAAAAACTTAATTTTTAGCTTCATGACTTCAACTGATCTTTTAAATGTGTTCAGTGCTGTGGAGCAATAAAAAAAGGATAGGCTTGTTCCTTTGCCTGAGTCCCTTTTCTGCCTTTTCATTTAATGTTTGGCTGTTTTCATTTCGTTTTCAAACCTTGATTTGAAAAGTGCAGTTTTAATAGGGGAAACTAGAAATGCATTTCTGCAGTTCTGGGCAAAAAACACTCTTAACTGCAACAACAGGACAGTTTAGGCCCAGCAAGACTTCTGTTAAAATAGTCCTACATGGTCCTAGTGGAAAATGTCTGCTAAAAAGGGCACATTCTTCACATTTGTTTTCCACAACTCAGGAGTTGGTTCACTTGGAGTTAAAGATGCTGCATTGTTCATTGTTTGTTTGTTATATAGTACTAATTTAAATACACAACTAACTTACCTTAATGGGTGCTGCTGGTACAAAGAATGGAAAACCCCAGCTGAAATTTGCCTTCCTTCACAGTTAGCTGGGTACTTCCACTTCCCATTCCACCCTGAGGGAGTGGATGAATTTTGAGCAGAAGTTCAAGAAGTTGTTGTATAGTTGAAGACTTCTTACTTCTTTCTTTCCTCCAGAAGTTACTGGCTTCTTTTTTCTTGACAATCACAGAAGAGGCAAGAGGACACATTTCCTTCCATTCAAATAAAAAATAATAGCAAAAAAATACACTATTTACATGTGTTACCTGTTAGTGTTGTTACCTTGACTGACACTCAGTGAAAGGACACTTGTCTCTCTTAGCAATGGCATTTACAGCACGTGTACCAATTGCATTCTATTTCTTGCCTGCTGATGCTGAGTACAGATTTTCCGAGGCCTGCCCTATTCTCCTTTTACTATCCAGAAATTCTCACTCTGTGTTCCATCTGATGCCTCTAATAAAACTGTTACCAACACTAACTCCAGTTTCATCAATGCGTTGTTGCCTATTCAGAATGGGAAATAATTCCAATGTGTGAACATCTGCTGACGTTCGCTTTTTACTGGACGGGGACAACTTGGGTTTTTGTGCGGCCAGGTTTTAGTGTGGGAGGGCTACAGTAGTGGATTCTCTGAAGAGTTCCTGGAAGATTCCTCTGTGTCCAGCAAAGCCAATCCCAGCTACCTTCAGCCTGGACCCACCGCTGGCCAAGGCCTGGCCAGCCCATGAGGGGAAATGGCGCCCTGAGGGCAAACACCGGGGCAGCGACGGAAAGCGCCCGCTGGCCCGGCGACTCCCGCCCTCCCCCGCAGCCGGTCACATGCGGCGGGCGGAGCCGCCCGGG
>VXAC01003723.1:317273-435915 GCA_013399225.1 Rhipidura dahli | reverse complement strand
GGGGCGGCCCGAGCCCCGCTGCCGCCCCGCCCCGCCCCCGGTGCCTTCCCCTCCGCTCCAGTCCGGTCGTGCCCCATCGCAGCAGCCCATCGCGGCGGCGGTGTGGCCGGCGGTGCCGATGGAGGCCGGCGCTGAGGTGGAGCCNCTGACACCGCAGTTCCCCCCGGCTGGAATCCTGTGGAACCCCCAGGTTCTTTCTTTTCAGGGTATCGCATCACCTAAGGGAACCTTCGCTTTTTGTTGCTCTTTTGTGCGGTGCCAGAAGTGCAGCGGGATCTCGGGTGGATGCTGTGTGCCCAAACCGAGCAGTGCTTTAATCATCACTTGTGACTAAGTGTCACTTGCTGTGACTAAGATTTGAAGATTAAGTTGAATATCCATGGTACAACGTATGGAGAAATTGCTAAAGTAAACAGTTTTGGCTAATTTCCCTGTTTTATTTTTATACTGTGAACAGTTGCTTAGATTCTGCCCTTCCAAAATCCTTGGCATCAACACCAGTGGTTTGCCGTGTGCTTCAAGTACCTAAAGCTTTTGCTGTCCTTGCAGTCCTTTTAACTAATAGTTCCTATAAGCAACTTTTATTTTTATCTCACTAGTGTGAGATGTCATGAAAAAAATAATGTCTTTACTGCATGGGCCTGGCTTGCCTCCTGTTTATGCTCAGGTCTTTCTTGTGCCATGGTTCATAACACAATCAGTACAAAACTGTTGTTGCTGATGCTCTGATAAAGGGTAACATTTAAAAACTGTTTGCAGTCCTTGTAGGAAATTGATGCTGCTGAATCGTGTGGAACATGAAATTGTCTGTGACTCTGATCAGTGGTGTTTCTGGTATTGCTTGGTGTCTGGAGGAGAATATTGTCCTGCTGCTGGGATGGACTTTTTCCTGTTGTATCCAGGATTGTGATTGCTGTCTCCTTCTGCTGTCTCCTCCATCTCCAGTGGAGATGGTATGGAGTGCTCCTTGGGACTCTTCCCCTCTGTGGGAAGGTTACAGTAGCATATATTTTTCATATCTTGAGTCCCCCTCAGTTTTTTATCTCTTTTTGTATCTCTCCTTTTTTTTTTTTTTTTTCCCTTATTTTGACCTCAACTGCCTTTGTTTCTCTTTTTGGCTTAATTTCCAGGTTAGTTCCTGAAAGGTCTTACTTCATGTAAATGCAAGTGGCTGCCCTTTATTTTTCATGTGTCTATCTTCACATAGACTTTTAATACTGGGTTTTGAAAAGTGGCATAGTAACTAATTTAGTGGTATCTTATTTCAGTTTGTGTTCTTTCACCCCTTGCTGTGTCTTGAGCTCTGATCTGTTTGGTATGGTAATAGTAACTCACAGAACAAATCAGAAAAGCACTTAATTTAGTTCTCATATGACTGGAGAGTCCTGTTGGGTTTGGAGGAACAAGATGATTTTAAACCGCAGTATCTTTATTAAACTAAAATAAAAATTGCTATAATAGTAGTGCCTGACTTTTCTGGCTTCACTTGACTGTACGCTCTGTCACAGAATAATTTAAATCTCCATTATTGTGCCTGTTAGGACATGTCTCTGTGTAGTTTTGCTAGTTTTGCGTTACTTAACTACCAGTGTAATCTGGCTACTTAAACCTAAAAGAGAACCTTTTAACAAAATACAGAAAGATGCATGCTGTGTTTGGTATTGTTATTACTTATTTATTGTAATGCACAGTGCTGCTAACAGAGGAAATGTGGCAGGAACTCTCTTTTATTTGTTTGTGTGTGGTGCTGTTTATCATAAGAACCATGATTGTGTACCTTCTGTTAACTGATAAACTGTTTTATCCAAAGAATACAGCAAGTGATTCTTATTTCTTTTTAACTTCATAGGTGCTGGAGCTGATAATGACCTTTATATAAACCAAGCCATAGTATTTATTGAAGATGCAATACAAGTAAGTATTAATTTCTTCTTAGCTGTTATGCTTCCCATGCTGGATGTTGGTCACACACTGCCAGTTTTTAAGTTTTTCTGTGTTCAGGCAATGTTTGTAAACCATCATCTTGATTCACGAAGCAAAATCAGAATTTCAAATTCTTGTGGTATGAAAGTCTCAGTGAACTTCTGCCTAGGAGAGATATATTTTTCCCCACAATCAAGTAATCTCTTTGGGGATTTCAGAAGAGATGCTGGTTTGTGGAGTGAATTTCATGGTAGTTTTTTGTTTGTTTATTTGTTTGGGTTGGTTTGATTGTGGGTGTTTTGACAGTGACTAACCTACTGCTAAGAGAAACAATTTGAGCAAACTCTGTAATTTGCCTCTCAGTCTGACTACTCGAACATCTTAAGAGCTGGTGAAAGCTCAAGAGCTTAAGCCTGTGTGAAGGTGGAACTCTTCAGCTTCAGCTGAACTTGGTGCCTTTGGAAGTCTTGATGCCCTCTTTGTCTCTCCTTTACTGGCTGTTACTGCAGGTTCCTAGATCCTGTTATCTCCCAGTTGGTAGATGCAGGCAGTGGGAATGCTGAAGGGTAGTTCTTGAGCTCTCTTGCTTCATCTAGATGGCTTTTGGTTGGGAGATTTCTGGGAGTCACATGTATTTAAGGTGTGGCCACCCTTCTGGAAGCAGCTACTTCTCGGTGGTGGCAAAGACCAGCCCAGCAGCTATTGCAGAGGAAGGATGGAGCAGATTTTGGGGATTCATGAAGAATCACAGGCACTTCTTGATCTTAAAGCATGTTTTATTCAAAGACATAGGTTGAGGTTTCTTCTATTCAGAATTAATTTGTTTGCATCTTATGGCTTGTTGGAAGAGAAAGACAAAGCAAGATCCCTGAGTGGAATGAATGTTGGAGAGGGGAATTAAATGGGTGGACTGTTTTGGCAAGTACATGGAATAAGCACTGAAATATTACAAATGCTGTTATTTGACATGATGACAGTGCTTGCTTCAGATAACTGCCACACAGTTTCATTATCTGAGCAGCTGTGTGGTCTTTGGTCTTTAGATAGGAGAACTTCTTTAAAATCTTTCCCTTTTCATAAGTGTAGAGTAGCTCTGTGGTCATGGATGACCTGATACTTTTATAATTTATAACATGTACTGATTTGGTTTGCTTTGCTAACTTGATCTTTGTCTTTGAGACAAACTGAATGTAATGTTTGAATTAGCCTTTTTGCTTCCTGCCTTCAGTATCGATCTATAAATCACCGTGTGGACTCCAAATCCCTGTGGCTTTATCGATGGTACTATTCCAGGACTTGCCAGTGGTAAGAACTTGGTTATTCTCTTTGCTTTTTTGTTTAGGAGTTCGTCTTTTTTAAAAATTACTCATCATCTTTCTTGTTTATAAGATAATTGTGCTTTTATCTTTATAAGAACTTACTGTGGGAAGCAAGGGGATTGACCACGTGAACAGGATAGAAGTGGAAAGCAGCAAGTTTTATGGGAGTGCGGTGACGTACATGGCTCTCTGGAACAGCCACAGGATTGTTCCATCAATGGACTAATTAGCATGATTTACAGCACTGTGTGTTTAGAGTTTTCAAAGTGTCTATTTCTAAACATGTTGTCTGACAGCAAGACTATTTGTTGCTGTAGGTTTCAAAAGGACACCACCTCAGGTTATTTGGTGGTCAGCAGTTACTTCACCAATGTGGGCAACAACATGCTAGTCAAGTGCTGCCTTGTGGTCTAACCCATTTGAGCGAAGTATGGTATCATAAAGCTTGGTTTATTTCAAAGAAAATTGCTTTACTGTAAGCATTTTGTTATTCTTTTGACTCATTTTGTGGCTGTTTTTTGGGGTTTGTTTTTGTTGGGGTTTTTTTTTTTTGGTCCTTTTTTTTTTTTTTTTGGTTCCTTTTTTTTTTTTTTGGTTTTCTTTTTAATTTCATCTCTTTCCAAACAGGATTTTGAGCTTAACCATTACTGTAATCTTGGCTTTGGCTTTCATTGAAGAACCTTCCTCGCTCACCATCACGTCGGATGTGCGGTACCGCCTTCCCGCCTGGAACCCTCCCTGTGGCCTCACGGAGAGCATTGAGCTGCTCTGCTTCCTTGTGTTCGTGCTTGATGTGTCTGTGAAGGTGAGCATTTCCTTCATCTACTATTGAATGAAACAGTGGGGGTGTGGTACAATTGTTTTTCAAATCTTGTGTTTGCAGGATGAAATTGCCTTGCTTTATTAGAGCCTCGTTTCAGGAGAAATTAGCAGGTGTATATTTACTAAATTAAGGCATTTATTCCCTTTTTTTTAATACCTAATTTTCCTAATTATGTGGAATAAGTGAAATAAATTTTGCTTAGACTGCAATTATTTTGGCTTAGCTGCTTGTATTAGGCTATAAAATTTGGATATGTAATAAATATATGTCATTTCATTTATACAAAATAAAAGTAGTCAGAAAATGACCTTTCTTGTGATTCTTATTTCTGGAAAATCCCTTTTTATGTTTATTAGGTGATGATTTTTCTTGCATTCAAAGAATTTCTCTCTATGTGCACCTCGCACTTTTACTGACCTTTATTTAGTTTTTGTAGAAAAAAATCTTTCAACAATATATCTTTGTTTGGATTTTGGAGAGCTTTCTAAGAGCACTGATGTAAAATTACAAATACTTAGGAAAAGCAAGTGGTACGGACTTATTAGGGTATTGGATTTTAGGATTGAAGTAAATTTTGGTTATTTTTTTTTTTTTCCTTGTCCAGAGTTACTTAATTGGATGGAAAGAATTTTGGAAAAACAAATGGCTAATGGCTTATATACTGACATTAGCTGTTTCCCTTACTGATTGGATTGTGTCACTGAGTTTTTTCTGCAAAGAGGTAAGAACTGCTTTCTGCAGAAATTATCAGAAGCTTAATTGTAGAGAGTGGCGGAGGAGAAGAACCTGCAAAAGGAGAGTCAGCAGGGTGTATGTGGTGTATTGGAGAGCTAAAAGAGGAGAGTGAGATGGTTAATTTTGGTCTTTGATAGCTGGATAATGCACTGAAACAGAAGTAGTTTGATGCAATGTAGCTTAGCAAAGAATTCTGCTTGATTCTTAATGTAAATTTTGTGTTTGTTGGTAAAATTAAGTAACACTCACTGCTTTAGTCTCTCAGCAGTCAAAGAGTGCAGGAAAAACTCATTGCCTGGCACCAATTTTGTTGCGCAGTTGGAGAATTATATTCTTAACTTGACTGAATGGCAAAGCCTCTGTAGTGATGTATAAGAAAAAGGTAATTATGTAGTTTAACAGCTGCTTTTTAACCTGAAGCTGTGCTGTGCTCAAAACAGTTGTATCCTAAGAGGCACATCAAGTTTCTAGAAGTGCCCTCCTTGATGTGATAATGCACTCTCCCAGTTAGTTTTGTCTGCCATAGAGTTACATTCAATTAGTTGTTGTGCACTTGCAATCCTTGTTAAGAAAATACTAATGTGGTAAAAATGCTGGGAAGTGAATGAGAGAGAGATGATCTTAAAATGTTGTAAAATCTTGAGATGTGGAGGTGGACAGGCAGTTTGAACAGGAGCCTCCTGCACAAAGCAGTGGCAGGAGGAGCAGTTGAACTGCTGGGATGGATGAACAAGACAACAGCAATAAAGAAAGTGGGTTTTTTTGGTTTTTTGCTGCTAAGTGTGGCCCACAGAAGACTGATCCTAAAATGCAGCATGCTGAAACACTCGAAGTAGCAAATAATTAACAGGAATAACTTGGCTTGACTGCAAGAATCAAACAGGTTATTTTCTGTAGCGTTGTAGAGGAAAAAAGCAATTACAGTTGGAGTCTTGTCAGAGACAGAAATTGCTAAGTAATAAGCGGGCCCTTTAGTTATAAAACAGTCTGAAAATTGAAACCAAGCACTTATTTTTAGAATGTGTTATTTGTTTTTATGGAAAGTAGCTCTCTATTAATCCCTTTCTTGAGATGGACCTTGGCAGAAAATACAGAAATAGCATCTCTTGCCAGATTGTTATGTCTGCTGGGCAATAAACTTAGATTGTTTCTAATTAGTGGCATTTTTGAAATGTCAGTGTGTGTTTTTAAAGCAATCTCTCCTCATTTTAATGAGATGTGGAATCCCTTTTGGTGTTGGTGAGCTCAGAAGAGCAGAGCTCACTTCTTTTTCTCTTACACTGTTGACTTTATTGATGTGTGTCAGTGCTTTTTGACTAACTTGCATTAAAAGTTTTTGTGCTACCAGTCTTGCAGGAGCTCAGTGTCTGATCTGTTGGTTTTTGCAGAGTGTGAGAATAAGAAGAATCCTTCGCCCCTTCTTTCTTCTCCAGAATTCTTCTATGATGAAGAAAACGTTAAAAAGTATCAACAGCACACTGCCTGAAATGGCCAGGTGGGTTACAGCACAGGAAATACCCTTTCACAGCAAGCAGGTTGTTGTCCTTTGTGTCCTGGTGTGGGACATCTGAGCAGCTTCCTTCTGGATGGGGTAGCTAAGTGCTCAGTGAGATCAGGTCACAGTGGGTGGAGGTTGTGGTAACTTTTTGATTCCCTTTAGACTGTAAAGGATCTCTAGACTGTGACATGACTATATATGTGGTATAGGTTTTTTTTAGTGCTAGTCGACTGGGAGGTTTTAATTCTGCTTTTGTAAGCCCTCTTGTAAGGGAAGAACTGAGGCACACAAGTGTGATTTTTATTTTGAGTCAAAACTCACATCTCCTCCTGTTATCTCCATATAACTTCTTAAAAAATAGCCGTGGTTTTCTTTATATGGCATCATTTTGCATTTTTAGCAGAGGATGTTATAAGAATAAGATAAAGTTACCATTAATGCCTGTGATGTATTTTCTCTTCAACAGTGTTGTTCTACTCCTGGCTGTTCATCTGTCTCTCTTTACCATGTTTGCCATGCTGCTCTTTGCTCGAACAAAGGTAATCAATTCTATTGCTGCTTTGGTAGACCTGGGAGCCTTTTATCTGTACTTGTGCAGCTGCTTCTCGCCTTGTTTTATAGTCAAACTAGTGAAACTCGTTTCCACTGTAAAGGTTGTGTTACCTTGTCAGACTTGCTGAGATGAGTTTGAAGTCCATTTGGAGAGTTCTAACGTGCATAGTATTTATGTGTGCTGGAGACTTCCTTATACATTTACCCAGTTTCATCCTTTGAGTTACTTTTTCTGCTTTTGTTGAAGCCCTCTGTGCTGTTTTGTCTCCAAAGCTCTCATCACTTTTTCATTTATATTATCACTAATTTCTTTTTTTTCTCTTCCCTATCTAGCTTTTTGCTAACTTTAGTTTCTTCTGTGTTTTCTCACCTTTCAATACTGGCATTCCTGGCCATGCCCTGGTAGGTTTTTGCCTGTATTAGTTTTCGTTTCTGATCTCTTTGGGTTTTCCTCTTATTTTTCTCTTCCTGCTTCTGAAAAGCAAATTTGAAATTTTGTGGTTAAAATAATTTTTGTGTTCCAGTAACCTTGATATGTTCCTTCTCTTCTAAACTTCCTGTATTTTCATTTCTCACACTCAGATTATTTTATTTTTTGTTCTTACTTTTTAAGGCCTTCCATAAATATGTTACCATGAACACAAAAATTTCTTGCATACTTCTCCTGGTAATTTTGGTCCTGTCCTTAATCTCAGTTTTGCACCTTCATTGCTACTGTAATTTGCACTTGGGCCTTCTTCTAGTCTTCTTATGATCAGCAAATTCCTTGAATTCCAATGTTACAGAATCTCTGGAATTAGAAGCAGAGCTCTGTTTCCCCACTTTGTTTAGTTGCCTTCTGAACCTTTGTATTATCTCTGTCACATCTACTTTCAATTATGAGCTTCCCCAGCAGGTGTATATTTATAACTTGCATACCTAAACCAGTCATTTTTGCGTACATTGAGGTAAAAAATAACAAATTAGAGAGTGGACTTTCCTATTTCAGTGTGCTGCTCTGACATCCATGCAAACTAATTTTGTCTAACACGGCAGTGTACTGAAGGCAAGTTCTAAAAGTAGGTTTATTAATGAAATTCATGACTCTGCATTTTTGCATTGTCTTGTGGATGTCCTCTAGGGTCACATAGTCCAGTCTTTGCAGCAGATTCAAAAGCTGTTTGTCCTGTGCTGCCTGACTCATGTTTGTGTTGTTTGCACTCTGCATCTTTTTTAAGCTTCTTAACCTCGGGAAAAAAAAAAACAACCTGTGGAGGATCCAAGAATCAGCCTCCCAGTGCATTTTTGATGAAGGTTTTGACACTATCTGAGCCTTTTGCAAATCATTTGATGTTTCCACTGAGCCACAAAATAATTTTGATGACCTTAGTTGCCAAAGTAATTGCAAATACATTTTTGCGTGCTGTGGCACTGATCTTTTTTTTCTTAATTTCTTTTCCCCAAGATGTTGAAGCCTTATGTGATGTTTTCCTTGATACTACACACAGCATATTAAATCTTCATTCTTTTCAAAACAGAATAGTTGCCTCTTTCCTACCTGCCCAGCAATTCCTGTGCTGTGCATAAATGTTAGTTACAGCTAGTTACAGGTAGTTACATATCTAAGGGGATAGAAGGAGGAAGGGGAAAACCCTGGTTTGAGTAGTGGTGGTAACTTCTGTAACTTTAGTAATAAAAAACTAATTCAGAGGGTGTTTTCTGTTTAGAAGTCAAAGGGGGAGTGAGAGACACTTTGGGTATGGTGGTAGAGCTGCATGTGTTTCAGAGGAGTTTATAGGCAGCAGCTTTTGTGGTTATTGAGGCCCCTCTTCATTTCTGAGGAGGCTGCTTTGTTTCTTTGGTTTTTCTGTTTATTTTTTAAAAATCATATTCAGGGAGTCCTTTTATCTGCAATATATCAGTATCTCTTGCAGACTAAGAGGTGGTGCTTTTTCTCTCAATATAGGCTAGCTTCAGAGTCCTGTACTGTCAGTTTGTGACATGACTGTTCTTCCTGGGTCTGAGGTGCTAAATAGATATAAATTCCATGTAGGGCTTCCTGTTCTTCCTTGTGTTTTTATACTGCTATTAATAAGTGATGTGATTGCTCTGTGTTCAGACATATTCTCTTAATTTTTATGTTTGGCTTTTTCTTTTTCCATGGGGTAGGTTTGATTACATGTATAAGAAATTGATTGTTGACTGGTGTTAATTTTTTTAGAGAAACTTAATTTTTTTCCCCGCCTTCCTTGGTAAGACAGTGATTACTTGGTATTTCTCTTAACAATGACCATCTCTTTGCCTAGGATAACCAGCAGGATAAGGAGTGGATGGTGTATTTCCGGAATTTGCCAGAATCGCTGACATCACTGCTGGTCCTGCTGACTACTGCAAATAATCCTGATGGTGAGCAGTCTTTCCAAAATAACTCTTGCCTCTCCTTCTGAAGAACAACAGAGTAAGATTACTCTGTTCAGCCTCCTGTAACCATTCTTTCAGCTGATGGTTCTTAGTACAGCCAGAGGAAGGCTGTGTAAAGGTTTTTCATGCCTTTAGTAACTTGATTCTTGCCTTTCTGTCGTGTAATTGTATATGCCACTCTAAAGCCCAGCTGTATGAGAGCTTTTACCAATTGCCAAAAGTTCATAGAGGCCTTCGCTGTGTGTCTCAAGCATTAAAATATTATTTCCTATTTTTGTTAAATTTGATACAGTGATGATACCTGCATATTCTAAGAATCGAGCATATTCAATCTTCTTCATCCTCTTCACTGTACTGGGTAAGTTACTTCTTGTCTTCAGCAATGTTAATGCATTTCAACTTTGACACTTGTACATACCAGCTACAGTGTTTTATTTCTCTAGGAAAGTTTAATCATGAATTTCTGTGTTTTTCTGTTTCTTCCAATGGTTGCGTAGTGTCTGTGAGATCGTTTTCATGGAAGGGACTTACGGTTTGGAGTTTTTTGGTAACATGTCACAGGGGAATGGATGCATTGCAGTATATTCAAACATTAAAAATGTTTTGGAAATCAAACATGCGAGAACCAACCCTTTTTAAGTTTTATGTCTGATTTACTGCATTCATTGAAACTTCTTTCAACAGGTAAACTGGTATTTTTCAGTAAATTTTACTGCCTGTTTTTTTCCAATAGGCAACTTGTTTTTGATGAATTTACTTACAGCGATAATATACAACCAGTTTCGAGGGTACCTTCTGGTGAGTAAAGCATTCCTGATTTCTGTGTTCTGCCATAACCTTGCACCATTGAAGTATTTTCATCTGTGTACTAAAGCAGCACTCTCATTCTGGTTGTAGATACAGTTTTAAGGTACTAAATGTTCTTTGATGTAGGTACTTTTCCCTTTATGTGCTGTTACAGCTTGATCCCCTTCTGTGATAAAATGACCTGCTTGCATACTTCCATGTATGCTGTGGATCTGCAATTTTGACTATTACAAGGAAAAAAAAGAACACTGTTGTTTGACTGAACAAGGAGAAGAGTAACTTAAACTTGGTCTCTGTGAAGGAAATCTGCTGTGCTGTTTAAATAACTGTTGTTGCAGATCATAGAATATTGAGGGGTTGGAAGGGACCTTAAAGATCATTCAGTCCCAACCTCCCTGCCATGGGCAGGGACACCTCCCACTGGACCAGGTTACTCAAGGCCTTACCCAGACTGGCCCAGTAGCTTCTTAAGTAGAGTTCCAGAGAGAAGGTGAAGTTTGTTGGATAACAAGCCCAAGGCAATATTACACAGAAGGAATGGCCCTTGCCCTCTTGTGACAGAGGGGTGTGTAAACAAAATAGGTGCAGAGAGGATTTTTGGTAATCCTTTCTTCCTCCTCTGTTTCATCCCTTCTTTCTCAATTTTCTTCTTTCTCACCTGACAGCATGGCATAATCTGAGTGCTAATAAAGTAACTGAGTTTGAAAGTGACTACTGTAATAAAAAAAAAGCATGAAAAACCATGGCTCTGAATTTGAGCTTCTAGGCAAGAAGCTGGAGCTGGACAAGCTCTCTAATCTCTCTGCACACTAGTGTGAATTTCTGTAAACAGCTTTGCTGTTGCCGGTGTCTCTGGAACAGGCATATGCCTGTGCACTCTGTAATTGAAAATAAACCATAACCTGGATGTTTACTTGAATTCCAGGGACTTGTTTGCTTACTTGCTTTCTTCCTCCTTGTACACGGAGTTCTTGGAGGGAGTGAGGCCTAGGGCAGTCTCCTGTTCTGATCTCTAATCACAAATCTGGGATGTGTGCCTGAGGGTCAGTATATTATCTGGCCACAGGACACAGTAGTGCCTGAAACGTGAGTAACTTGTTTCTTCTGTGGTGTTTTTACTGCTCAGAAATCAGTTCAGTCCTCCCTCTTCAGGAGGCGGCTGGGAATCCGGGCTGCGTTTGAGGTGCTGTCTTCCCTGAAAGAGGCTCCTGCTAGTGCACAACAGTAAGTGAAGAATCTTGAAACAGTAGGTCATATAGCAAAAAAACAGAGTAGATTTTTGGTCATCTTGTTTTGTTTTAGTATATTTACTGAGGATCCATTCTTGAAAGTGGCAGTTTGTTGCTCATCTCATTTATTTATTTTTTCTTGAACTGGATGTTCACTGTTTGGGACTCTTGTGGAGTCTATTTCTGGTTTTTTCCTACTTCTAGTTTTATCTGCTTTTCAAAACAAGAAAAGGGCAGGAATGCTTTTGTAACAGCTCATTTTGCCATTCTGTTTTCTTTTAAATAGGTCCTGTGTCAGCACTGGGGCCTTGTTACAGGTGCTTCAGAAAGCTGAGATGGATTCTCGCTGCAAGCAAGCCATCATGAGAGTAAGAACTGGATTTTCTTAGCCTTTACATTGGTGACTATCAATCCTGACTAGCAAATCCAGAGATCTGCCCTCTGTTGCAGCATTCCCTGGATTGTAACAGAATAGTGGCACTACTGCATGGGACTAAAGATTTGAGTTTGCCAAAAGAGCATGTGATCCCAGAGAGGGGAAAAAAGGAAAGGCCAGACACATCCTCCAGTCAAATGTCAGTGTTGTGTTAAAGCAGAGCAATATTGAACCATACTCTAACAGACTGAATTACATCTTTATTTCTAGATTTCCAAGGTAGTCTGAGGGATTTTGGCAAACTTTGCAGATGTACCTATTGCAGATGTTAAGCTGAATGTTTCTCTTTCATGTGAAGTCACTCAAAATGTGCTCCTGTGACCAGCTGTCAGCTGCCCAGTTCCAGAAGCTCTTTGAAGAACTAGACAAAGATGCCATTAAGCAAGTATGTATGTGACCATCATTTATAAAGCATCAGAAGTTGTCTGGTCTTGTGCAAAAATAAGTGAGAGTACTCTAGTATAAAGTGTATAAACAAATTTTGCAACATGTGAACACAAGGTGCGATCACATGGCATTGGTTTTTAAGGTTTTCATGTGCTGCTTTTATAGCCACAAACAAAATTGCTTTGGGGGCTTTTACAGCAGTAGTTTCAGATTACCAGGTGGTGTTAAATGTACAAAATGCATCTTTGCTTATTCTTTCATAATTTTTGATGCTGAGTTGGTCAGGAAAAAATTGCTCAGTCTTTTTTCTCCAATCCCTGAATGAAGATCAAAATGTGAATTCTCTCGGTGTTCAGTTGAAGTTGGGCAGAAAGCAGTTTTTTCTTTCTCTTGGAGACAGAGAAAGAAAAAAACGAAAACACTTATCTATTTGAGGTTTAGGAAATGTTCTCTTCTATGTTTGCATGCAATTAAGACTTCTGAATTAAATGTTGGGAAATAGGGAAGGGATGCATACCATTAGTAGCTTGGTGTTTAGTTTGTCTGCTTGGGACATTGGAGTGAGGTTGGATTATCTCCCTCCTTTGCCATTACCTTTTGTTGTGCCATAATCAGGAATAGCCACAGCTGGAAAACATTTTCCATATACAATGTCAAAATTAGCCTGTGGCCCTGAAGTTTTTGCTTTGGAAATGTGTGGGAATTTTAAAATCTGAGATGGGGAGCATTTTAAAAATTATTTTATTATTATTAAAATGCTTATGCTTTAATAAATCAAAGCCTTTGTGTTCTTTTCAGCACCCTCCCAGTCCAGAGTACCAATCCCATTTTATGCAGAAAATGCAGTTTGCCTTTGGCCATCCCTACTTCGGATACTTGGGGAATGTGGTAGCCCTTGCAAACATTATTTCTATTTGTGTAAGTAAGGGTTGTTTTGTTGTGGGGCAGTGATTTTTTTCCTTTTAGTGATTTTTTTTCTCTGCTACACATTTAATTTCTGCTTTTGTTCTTTAATTTCTCTTTAAATAACTACTTTTTCTAGCATTTGGGTTTTTGGCATGCTTTAGTCATGCAAAGTCTTAAGAGGGAATACCTGCAGTTAAAAATGTTTTTTGAACTGCTTGAAAAGGTCTGTTCAAAGCAAGAAAAACTGTTCTTGTGCTTAAAAATATATTTTATGTAGCAATAAAGCGGTAGATTAATAAAATATTTTTTGTTTAAGGTGGTTTTGGTGATGGATGCAGATAAGCAGCCCTCTGAAAGAGATGACTTCTTCCTGGGGGTAAGATGCAACAGTATTCTGTGCAGTTATTGCTATTCCCTGAGGTGTCAGTAATTCTAATGGTTGTTTTTATCCTGGGGGGTGAAGGCTATCAACTGCTTCTTCATCTTATACTATCTGCTGGAAATGTTGCTGAAAATCTTAGCAATGGGCTTGAAAAGATACCTGTCTTACCCAAGCAATAGATTTGATGGACTTCTGACTGTAATTTTGCTGGTAAGTGTTTTGTTAGCTTACATATTCTTGGATATGTTGGTTAGGGAGCTACAAGAGCTGGTGGGATTGCTTTTTTTTTTTAACACTGAGCTGAACAACGTGAGCCAGTGCTGAGGGTTCCTGTGGCTTGAAGGTTTACATGGTGGTGCATGGTTCACTTAGGGTCTGTGTTCTGAAGATAGGCTTATTTAAATCCATGGAAAAGGTGCTTTTCTTGATAAAAAGCCTTTTTAATTTTATTTGGAAAAATTCAGCATGAGGTATTCTGTTGCATAGCTTAAAACGACTTTTCTCTTTAAATGAAAAAAAAAAATTATCAGACTACTATAATAATTATTTGGTCAAAGCCTGATGCCCCTGTGGCAGACGAGGTCAAATTCATGGTTAATGGTATTCACTGTATATCCTTTGATGTGTCACTATTGGATGCTCTGTGTACTTTTGGTTGATTTGGGGAATAACTAGGCAAATATGGCAATCCAGAGCTTTAAAGTGAGTCAAATTAGTGGCTTAAAGCTCTTGAAAATGTTTCCTGTCAAGAAACTAACATAATTTCAGGAACTCGGAATTACAAAGTTTTGACCTTTTTTTTTGTTGTTGTTGTTGTTTTTCTTTCCTAACTAAAGATACTGGAGATTGCAACTTTTGGTGTGTATGGATTTCCTCACCCTGGCTGGTGAGTAACCTCTGTGCCCTGCCTCACCTTGCTCAGTGGCTGGAGTGGGTCAGGGAATACACACCCACTGCTATACTCACACACATCATCGTGCTGTGACTGCCAGCCCAGTCAATTTACCAAATTTGATAGAATTTCTCACCTTCGTAGTCACTAAGAACCATGCAATATGGATTAGTGAAAGAATTTTTTTTCTTCCTGTAGTATTTTAGAGTTCTGTGTAGCTCTTCTGGGAACAATGCATTTGTTTAAGTGTAATCTTATCTAAAATAGTATCTTGGTAGATCTATGCTTACCAGGGGTGCAGAAGTGGGAATTTGGTACAGCATACACAACTGTCTATAACCTGATATGTTTCAGTATCAGATTGTCCCTAAGTCCAATTATATGAAGTCCCAAACAGCTGATGAAACCTCTTAACCCTTTGTATAGACTGAAGGCTGAGGTTTTTTTCATGCTGCAAAATGTAGTAAGAAAATTCCCATGGACTTGCACTATTAGTCAATATTAGAATAGCAATCAGTTGTACTTTGATTTTCTCAAGTTCAAACAGCTTTTGGATAACTATCCTGATTTCTTTTTTGTTGCAAAAAACATAAAAATCATTACTTCATCTTAAAATTTGGAAACTGCCTCCACAAGAAAAGAGGAAAGCAAAGGAAATCTGAAAGATTTCCTGAGTCTTCAGGGGTGATTCATAACACCTTCTGATACTTTGTGTCTTCATACAAGCTCACGCTTAAGACACTGGCAGTCCCTGATTTTTCAGGTTATTTGTTATGTTGCCATCAAGAAGTTCTCTTAATTTACACTAGAATCTCTGAAGAGAGACAACTTCTAAAACCGAAGAGTTTATATTTGAATACTACTTGTATTTCTATCACCCAGCAGTGATGGTTGCCAGAAGAGTAATTGCTACAGACTAATGACATTAATTATTGATGTTATCATTATGTTTGGGTTTGGTTTTGCCCTTTGATTTTTAAATGTAGGCAGTTGTTTGCCCTGTCATCTTGGAGCACCAGTAATTCTTGTTAGGTCTTTGTGTCAGCCACTGCAAACAGATTACAACCCAGATGAGTCACTGAGTCCTGATGAGTGCTGGTGTTACATCCACAGACCAAGCAGTCACCACCTTCAGGGCAGGACAGTGATGTTGCTGTTATCTCGAATATGCCTTCTATGCAGGGTTGTCTTCAATAATTTCTTTCATTATTAGAGATGAATATACTGGAGGTAGAAATAATGATTTAGCATCCCGTTACCAAGGACCTTTGTCATTAGCTGCTTTAGTTCCCTACCACCTGCCCTCCTTCCCAGCCAAGAAGCATTCAGCATGCTCCTGTAAAAGCTAAAATTCAGGCTGAGTTCTGAAGTGTGTGCCCATTTCCCATGGAATATACACATATAAGGAAGAAGATTGACAAGACAATCTTTTAACTTCATGCTGTTTTCAAACCCCTTCTTCAGCCAGGCGTACCCTGAAGGATTAATGCACATCTTTGTGTGAGTTCCTGAAGTATCTCCCTCTAGCAGTCTTTTTGATTCTGAAAGAACTTTCTTTGGTGCCTCCTCCCCAGCAGAAGGCACAAACATGCACTTCTAAGAGCTCTCTGTGCACACTTAAGAGCCCAGGCTAAAGGGATTCCTTTTCTTCATCAGTTATTAGTTCACTATAGTTGAGATTCCTGCTAAGTAAATCAGTGTACTTACATTTCCTGTAACCCAGGATTTAACTGTGTCTTTCTGTCATGGGCTCTTTCTCTGATTCATTACTTTCTTCCTTCTCTCCTAGGAGACCTGAGTTCATGGGCTTGTTATCCCTGTGGGATATGGTGCGACTGGTGAACATGTTAATTGTGTTCAGGTTCCTGAGGATTATCCCCAACATGAAGGTGATTGCTTTTTCCTCCACAGCTCGGATTTCTTTTGTTGGTCAAGCTGTAAATTTTGTTAGAGCCTTTCAGAATAATGCCTAGGTTGCAATTCTCTTGCACATGAGTGGGGTGGCTCAGCTCTAACTGTCCTGACTTTTGCACAGCTCCTCACAAAATCACTGTCTCTTGAGCTGGTTTTCTCTGGTGAGGGGGCAGGCAAGTTCTCTTGATGTGATTCTTTGTCCTTTTAGTAAAAATTTGAGATGGATTGGAAGTGTGATGGATGTCATACGTACAAAATTCTGCTCTGTTTCAGTTCATGGCTTTGGTTGTTACTACATTGCTGGATCTGGTGAAAAACTTAAGAGCCTTTGCAGGAATCCTTGTGGTAAGTCACGATGCAAGACTAATTTCCTTTGTTATAGTATAATAAGGGTATGTCACCAACAAAGTTAGCAAGGTTCTTGTACAATCACCATGAGCAGTAACATTTCACCTTAACCAGCTAGTTCTTCCCCAGGGCATGTCTTGGAAAACCACAATAAACTGCTGTTTTGTCACAGTGGCAGTGCCTCATTTAGCAGGAGTATCTTTAAAAGGTTGATTAAAGCTTCCTTTGAGCATTTGCCTTAGCTTGGGTAGTGTGGGTTCAAATAAAATTTCATCCATGCTAAAAGTAGACCAGGTTTCCATACCCTGATTTGCTTATGTTAAATTAAATAGCAGAACAACTTCAAACTTGTTTTTGGTTGAGAAGGTCTTGATATATATAGCATGTTAGGATGTGTTTTTTTAAGAACCTCTGCCATCCTGTTTTAGGTGTGTCTGTGTAGAACATAGACTCAGCAAACATGTGATTAAAGGGTGGATCACAATGTGTGATGTCCATGACATAAATTCTCCCAACTCCTGAGTTTCTGACTTTGCAGCCAGATCTTCCTGGTAGGGCAAATAAGTGCCTGAGTAGGTTTGGTTTTGCTATTGTTCATGGATTTTTGTAGGTTCCCTTAATTTGAGTGGTGCAAGACCAATGATTTGTTGTTCTAGTCTATATACCTGGCATTCAATTTAATCAGAGTATCTGTTTTTGTCATTAATAATATCTGCTTTTATCTGTAGAGGATAGGCCTTAAACTGGCTTATATTGCACTTTGAAATAAAGATCTTGGTTGGGGGGGCAAAACTAAGGTGGTAAAAACCTTGTTGTGCTGTACAAGTCACACTTATAAGACAAGTATGCCACAGTGTTTGCCACTTCCATGGATTTAATTTGCTTTTACTTGAGGCCACATGGAAGCTTTCACTGAGCCTTTGCTAGTGAAATCTGACTCCATTGCTAGCTAATGCAAAATATCTTTCCTAAAGTTAGCCTGGAACACACATGCTGGTAGAATAATGTAACTGATTAGCTAATTTCTCAGGCAGTAAATGCTTTAAATAGATCTTTTTTCAAAGAATAAAATTAATTTTATTGCCAGGCCAGATATTCCATCTTCTGGCAGGCTGTGAAATGTCAGCTTCAAAGTTCATAGGCCAGGGAAGTTGTCTTCTATTCCTTCCAGACTTCCCATTCTTGTAGCAAAATACAAAAATAATTTCCTTCTTGTGTGAAGACTCCGCTTGCTTCAAGCTTTCCTGGGACAAATGGCTCCTTCTCAGAGAAGTGAAGCTGTAGGTTATTTCTAGAACAATCTTTGTAGGATAAAAATTGCAAAATCACCTAGGCAACTGCTAAAGACTGAAAGGTGTCTCTTTAAAAAGAAGTTTGCATTTCTAACAATTAAAAGACAGACGTTCCCAAATCCTTTGTGTTATTGAAAACTTTATTTGTAGAATAATGAACATTTTTTAAGGAAGTTGCTGATGGAATATAAAATACTGACTTAGTTTTGTCTTTCACTTAAACTTACTAAAAACCTACTTTCATTGAATCCAGCAGAAAACTCCTCATATATTTAGATTGTTCTCAGTAAATACTGGTACTGAGTTTTGGTTTTAAGTTGCTGTTCTGCAATGTTTATAGTTAAATATCAGCATTCTGAGACACAGAGAAGTAAACCAGAGGATGAAATAAAATTATTTAATGCATTTTAACAACTGAAAATTAAGTAGAATATTAAAAAGAGCAAGCAGTTGAGAAGTATTTTCACTTTAAAAGCTTCAGGTACTGTTCTTGATGCAATTACCTTAACTGTAGTACTAATATAAATTCCGTGTTAATTGCATTTTGCTTTCTTATTTACTGACAGAAATATTCAAAGCTAATGGTTGGTTGTGTTCCTTCCAGGTGGTTTTTTATGCATTTGCTATAACTGGCATAATCCTATTTAAAGGTGCTGTTGTTCCCTTGGGAAATACCAGGTAACATTCTAAACATCACTCTTCAGAAAGAATCTGTTTTTCAAAAGCATCTTGCTTTTTACCTCTGAGCTGTTTGTGGTTGGTTTTGTTGGGTTTTTCTTTTCTCTCATTCTTGGAGCCACCCTACTTTTTGTGTTAAATCACAAGAATTCATTATCTGTTCCTTTTTTCTGTTTCTTCTTGCTGTATTGAAATTGCAGGAATGCTTGTCTGTAGCTTGGAATTTTACCCTGCTTTATCTGAAACACTTTTTTCAACTGTTTCCCTTGTTTTCTGCCCGTATGAGATACTCTATCTTTCTTCAAGGGGCTCAGAAGAATTTTAAAGCAGAGTCCACAGGGAGCTGTGTTCACATCAGCCTGTAATTCTCTTTGCAGTGCTGCCAACATGACACATGACAATGGCACTCTGCAGTGTGGCACCTACGAACAGCTGGAATATTGGCCCAACAACTTTGATGACTTTGCTGTGAGTCTGATCATGGTTGAAATCCCTCCTTCCCCTCTCTGCTTGTCTTTCCTCCTCATTTTCTGAGCCTTAAAGCTGTGGTACAGTTGCTTAAACTCTGTTCTGCTCACGTTATTCAGGCAGCAGTGGTGACCCTCTGGGATGTGATGGTGGTGAACAACTGGCAAGTCTTTCTGGATGCATTTTCAAGATATTCAAGTCCGTAAGTGGCAGTAATCATACTGAAAAAGTCCTGTATAAATCCAGCTTGTAAGGTACCTGAACAAGAGGTATACACGTAGCACAGTTCCCACCATCTGCTCAGAGGGATGCTTCTTTCCTTTCTTTTGGATCAATTCAGGTATATAGGAAATAAAGCTAATGCCTCTGTGTTTTCTCTGTGGGTGAACAATTTTTGGTAGACTTAAAACATTGGACATATCTTTCATTTATATTTACTGACTTAATGGGAATGCTTGAATGAACTGGATAGTGCCTGGGTTGAGCTGTTCCAATGACCCTTAGCTGGTTAATTTAGGAGAGTGAGTCTGTTTGGCTAACTTAATGAAAAGCAAACATTTTTTATTTTTAATTTTTTGATCCAGACACCCTTTTCCATTAAGAAAGTAGTAGTATTATATTTCAAGGAAAAAAAAAAGTGATTTCATGGTGCTCTGCTCACTTTCAGGCTGAGGTTATTTACTGCCTCCTTTATGTATTGTTTGTTCATCTGATCTGCAGGTGGGCAAAGATCTATTTTGTAGCCTGGTGGTTAATCTCCTCTGTCATCTGGGTTAATCTCTTCGTAGCTTTACTTCTGGAGGTAAGGAAGTGTGTTTATTTGGTGTGAGAGCCTGAAAAGGGGTTCTAATTTGTGCAGGAAATTAAAAAAACCCAGAAAACTTTATTTTGGGTTTGTGTGTGTGCTTACTTTACCTTTCTCCTTGCTGCCATATGCCCAAGGAGCTGAGGAAATACTTCTTTTTCCTAGAGAATTGTATGTTTTATTTGCACTGTTGTCACAAAACTGGTTGTGTCTCATTGGCTAGGTACAATTTCATTGTATCGCTCTCTTTATTATAACAGTGAGAAATATTGAAAATATTATGAAATTGCTTGTCTTTTGTACATTAACATTTAAATTCAGCATTAGTTATTCAAGCTGCAGGCTTTTTGCATTTTAATTTGTCAGCAAATGAAGGGAGCAATTTAAATTTAAAATTTTTATTTTATTTGGTTCTCCTGTGTTTCTTCCCACCCCAGTTTGAATTGCCACCATTGTTCAGTTCCACGCTAGAGGAGTGGAACTGATTACTTATTTTCAAGCCATCATATTCTAGAGTTTTTCAGACAAGCTGTGGGAGTACAGTTGCCTAAATTGTGCCATGATGAACATGTGGTTCTGCTAGTTTTTTATTGCATGCTTCCCTGCAAATCCAAATTTCTGATGGTGAAGGGAATGCTAGTCATAGCCATCTCCTCCAGGTTCATCATTGTAGACTTCTCATAGAGGTAGTGGAGGGAACTGAGAACCTGTAGAGGGCACTTCACCCCATCTCAAACCCTATGAAAGTTTCTTTTGGAGCTGTTCTTATTATTGCTGACTGTACTGAGAATTAAAATTTACTGCAGTAGGAAGAGTGGCAGACTTTCAGTCTAGGACGTCTACTACCTGCTTGCTTCTGCAGGGCTGTGGCCAAGTGTTGCTGTCAGAGCCAAGATGCAGCATTCCATAGCAGGAAAGCATGATGTCACTGGGTTTTTTTTTTTGTTTTGTTTTTTGGGTTTTTTTGTTTTTCTTTTGTTTGTTTGTTTTTTTGCCTGACTTGCATGTCTACTCCCTAGGTATTCATTTGTCAGAGTTACTCAAAATGGATAAGGGAACATGACAAAATCATTATCTGAGTTTAAGTTGTGATGCCTGGACTGGCAGTATGTTTCTTTATTGTTGGGTTTTGAAAGAGAAAGACATTCAAACAGGTGAAGTCTTGAGGGTAGTTTACATGGGTATCTTGGGGAGGCAGTCCTTGCTAGGAGCTGAAGCCAGCAGGGCTGTCTTCTCCTCTGCTGTTCTTTCAGTTTGTGATGAGAAAGTTATTTCATTGCTGAACAAAGGCCTAAGTAAAGTAGTGACCTGCAGCGAGTAAATAAGCTGATGCCTAAATAAATCAGTGCTCTGACACTGTAAAAACAAACCTCACCCCCCTCCCAAACCTTATCTGCAAACATAGTGACCAGATATAACCTCTTTTCTGATGCCAGCAGAAGAAGCATTTACCTTTTTTGCTGTTCCTTTTACATTTCAGAACTTTATTCACAAGTGGGACCGTCGCTGCCAGCGAGAGTCTCTTTCAGATATTGAATATCAGAGGACAGTTGAACTCATGTTCAGGTGAGTCGGGCTGGACTTGATAATCACTGTAGTTTTTTATGTTTGTCTGCTTTAAAAAAAGTGTGCTGGCTGCCAGAGGTCTTCTGTTGCCTCCCTCTGAAGCAAACTGTTTCATCTGTTAGTCTGGAGAAATTCAGCAAGTGCTTTAGTTAGGCCTGCTTTATGCTGATTTGGTAGCCTAACCTTCATATACTTAGTGCTTATGGCAGGATGGGAGAAGAGGTGCTGGGGGTGAGGGGAGCAACTGCTGAGGGAGGAAGAAGCAAGGGAAAGCAGAAAAGGGAAGATGAGGAAAGCGATGCATGTTCCTGGCTTATTAGGAAATCGTGGGTGGTGAGTTGATACTTGATGATGGTGCATTAGTGGAACTTCTGGTGCCTGTTGGTTACCCAATAGTAGCATTGGGAGCATGTTCTCATTTGGGAGTTTTTTCAGGAAAACAACTGCACTGACCTTCAGTTGTATTGTACTGCGTGCAGGAAATTGCTTCCCTGCTTCTTGTGGGAAAACAGCTGCTGGTTTCCATGACACATCTGTAGAGGATGGATCACTTGCAAGTAGATGCATCTTTAGGGAGCATCAGCTTATTGTAATTTTAATTCCTTGTTTCATTCTTGAAACAAGCACACGTTACATCTCAGGATGTGCATTGCAGAAACAAATGCTGAGAAGCTCCCTTTGCTGCCTCTAACAACTCATGCTTTTTCTTTGTAGAGATGTTTTGGAAGAACCTACAGAGGAGGAGTTGATGGAAAAACTGCACCAGCACCCACACCTGCAATTATGTAGGTGACTGGTGGGAAGGACTGATTTATTTAGACCTCTGTTTTCTTGAGGTTGTCAGCTGGAAGAAACTGAATGGATTTTCTGAGAGATGCTGTTAGGAGAGGGGCTTGTAGGACAGTATGTGAGGTTTTGCTTGGCAGTTCTCTGCAGAAAGGTTTTTTATTTTGGGTTCATATCTTTTTTTTGAAAAAGATTTGGATCTGGCTAACTTGATTTTAAGTTGCAATTTTAGAAGGAGTATTGCAGCTGTTATTTTTATAGGGTGTTGATATCAGAAGGTTTTATTTTCTTTTATTTAGTAGGGAAAGTCTGTTTAAATTGACAGTGCACTTTAAAACATGAACTTTATAACCACTAAGCCTGCTACTTTTTTCAGCACAAGAAAATGGAGCTGCCTTTTCTGGCAGGCAAGTGTGGTAAGGACTGTGCCCTGCAATTCATGAATGGATTAGGCAGGACCAGAACAAAATTCCTTAATCTTCTGGTAGTGAGAGTTGAAACACTATTTTTATTGTAATGTGACACCAGCATATCTTACCAAATTTTCAAGAGTTGATCACATCGGAACACAATCAATTCCAGCTTAGCAGCAGGGACTGCCTGCTTTGCACATCCCCAGTTTTTCTTTGCTTCCCATGGGGGTTCATCCTGGTTGTGCCATGCTGGTCACTGAGAGCAGTCAGAACCTGGACTGGAGCAATTGCACTCGTGGTTTTCAATGTGGTAAAACTGAGCTCTCTTTTAGAGTCAATGTTCTCAAATGCTCTCATGTTGCTCTTCACTGAGCCTCTTCCTTTTACTTTCTTCCAAGTCCTGTTCTACACTGTGTCATATTCCATGAAAAAGCTAAGGGGAATGAACTTTGGCTGGAGTGTTGTACCATGATCACTGGAGTTGTCCCCTTAAAGGGGGAAGGGGGAAAAAAAAAGTTGAATGGGATAATCAAAGTGCTTAACAGTTGAAATTTTAATTTGAGCCTGTGGGAATTGAAGGTGCTCAACCAGTATTGCAGGATCACATTCTTTTATGGCTTAATGACCACATTAAGCTGTGTACCACTAACTTTCACCTGGGTAAAACTTTTTGGGTAAATCAGGTTCTCAACAAATCCAAAGTGGAGGATTCACAGTGAGCTGTGTCCACATGCTTTTCATTATCCCTTAGTGTTCCTCTAAAATGGTGGTTTTGCTTGAATCTCTGTCACAACTAGGGAACTTCTACGAAGAATAGAATCTACTACAACTACTGTTTTTATGTGTAAAAATGAAACTGCCCTTTGGGACACTGCCTTCTCACTGAGATGCTTGTCATCCAAAATAGACATTATTGTGATCATCTTTGTATTGACAAAGGCTTGGGGGAGGTAATTGGCTATTATTTATAGGTCCCTTGATTCTTTTTTAGTTAAAAATAATTTTTCAAAAGTGCCAAGCAGTCATCCTGTGTACCTTTCCTCCTCTTTTTTTCATCGTTTGCCTTTTCTCTCTGTCACGCATGAAGGTGAGGAAAATATCCAGGATGATGGTGTGTTTGAGGTCAAAACCATATTTCTGCCTTGTTGTCTCACTGTTCAGAAATTACTCAATGATTCTTGTCTGTTTCTTTATCTTTTACTTGTATTTTCTTCGTGCTGTGGAGCAAAATGTGTTGCAGCTTTCATCTGTGTAGAGCAAATGTGAGCTGAGTTCTGAGTTACTCCTGCAATCTTTCTTTATTTCTGTAATCCTGCCTCTTAAGCCATGCCCTTGTCTATGTGAAGTCTCTTGTCTCTGTCCCTGGTTTCAGTGGCATCATCATGCTTATTTTCAGTCGTGCACTTAAAACACTCATCATGGCAAGCTGATAAAGGCATCAGCACAGTTTTTCTAGTTTGGAGTTTGTTTTGTTCTGTACGGCTTTATGTCAGGATGGTTTCAGTTCCTTCTAGCATGATTTATATATAATCACTTCCACCAATGTACTGGGACTTATTAGGCAGTGGTTGAACAGTCTTATTTTACCTTTTCACTGAAAAAAAAAATTTTTTTTTGTTCTCCACTTTTCTGAATACTTGAAGTAGCTTTGCCTTGCCAAAAAGGAAGTGTCCTGTTCTTATCAGCTTGCAAGTCTGATTTTTTTTTTTTTTGGCCTTTTAAGGTTGTTTGGGATTTTGTGGTTGATTTTTTTTTTATTTTTTGCCATTACATTACACTACAATCTACCAAAGCAACACAAATTGGTGTGGGATTACCATAAACATCACAACTGTCTCCATTATGCCATCTTTGCAGCCGGTCAAATGTGGAGAAGGCATTCTGAAGGGTCTAGTCTGTCTTGTTCTTGTTTCACACTTGTGTAATTGACTGGAAGTGTACTAGAATTTAATACAAAATTGTGCTACCTAATGTCACTTGAACTGGAAGATGTAAATGACCACAAATCTTATGCAATAATTGTATAAATCATGAAAATGAATGTACGTTATTAGATAAAATTTGAGGTTTGCATTATTAAAAAAGTTTATTCTTCTTAAACCATGAAAATAACTGGGGTGTTGGAATGATTCTTGTGGTTTGTTTTGCCTTTCCCTTGCTACTGATTTCTGCAGTGCTCAACATCTCTGTTCCCACTGTTTTTGCCAGTTAAAGGCTGGTCTCCTGGAGGAGGTTATGTGCAAGTGGGATATAAGTGCTTGGTTTCAATATGCAGACCTAAAGGATGCTGCTCTGTTATTTTCCAATTCTAGAGGCACATAGCATCCTCTCTGGGTACTTGATACACTCAAGTTTTAAGGTGAAATCTCATTGGAACTGAGCACTGGTGGTTTTGAGCAGGTTGATTTTCGTTTGCGTTCCAGTCTCTGCAGAACAGATGTTCTTTCATCTCCCTTTTCCCCAAGAGATACTGCAAAAGCATTCTCATTGCAGTTCACCTGGGGCAGATTTTGCCCATAATTTAGCAGAGTCTGTGGTATTCTTTGGTAGCACCTTCTGCTTTAGAAGGGGTTTTATTAAGGACAGAGCAAAATCAAATCTGGAACAAGCTGATTTCTCTGACAATGATTGTTGCAGTTGCTTTGGTGGAGCATGTGAAAGCCAAAGCAAAGAGAAGATCATCTTGTGTTACTGAAGTAATATCAGATTTTTCTAGCTTCTGATGGAAGACCTTAATCACCTAATTAAGGCTAATTTGAGACTCCTCATGTATTTTTTTTTCCCTTTCCTGATCTGCTATGAATTTTTATTGCTTAAAGATTTAGGAGTGGAGGGAGAGGAAGGGTTCAACTGAAGTGTTCTTGATTCTTTTAGTAAAAATACAGAGATACAGTGGTGAACCTCATGGGCACACTTAATTATGAATTTGACACATTTTGGGGAATATTGCTTTGCATTCCTCCAACACTTGTTAAAAAGTGCAGGAAAAAATAAGGGCATGTAAAGCTAGAAGAAAAAGTAGGGCCTATAGGAAAATGATGCAGGTTTTAGATAAGTTACCTTTGCCTCACATTTCAGAGCTATCTCTTATCTTGCTAGATGGTTTATCTTTTCACTTGCCTGTGTATTAGGAATATTACAGGATGTTACCACAGCTTTTGCAGTTGAACATTGTGCTTTAGTCAGGTCCAGTCATTTCAGTGCTCTGTCTTGGGGTTTTAATTGAAAACTAAATAAAAATAGGTGTTTGCCTGTATTGTTTATGTAGGTGTTAATGATTTTTTTTCTTTCACTAGATTTTTGTCTAATTAAAAATGTATACAGCTCTTAGGAGTTTTCCATGAATCAATGATTCACTGAACCAATGATTCTGACTTAATCTGCAGTCTTTATAAACATTCAGAGCCATTTTATGTGAACTCTGGGTTGAAATAATTTGGGTTTTGTGGTTGGAGGGGTAAAAGTGGCTTTGTAATCCATCTCTAAGCAATACACTCTATATGACACTGTTTCAAAATTACCTTAATAAACTGTAGGAAATTACTGAAGTAAAATTTAAGACATAAATATGCCCTCTTAAAATTTAGCAGTACATGGCAGGGAGAAAGTGGTATTAGAAGACAAATATTATGGGGCTGATAGTGTGCTGCAAATTGAATGAGCTAACAGCATCTGAAAGAGCTCAAAAGGAATTGCTTTGCTGTAATTTGTAATAGTACTCCCCTTTGGGCCCCACTGTTTCCGTTTTGGGACCTGCATTTTAAAGGAGATATTTGGGGGAAGGTGTTCATTACAGGACAGTAACAGAGGTCTGGAGACATTGGAAAGGTGTGAGTTTAGAAGAACTTCAGAGGAAACAATTAGGTCAGACCAACAGGAGACAGGCAAATAGTTTTTTAAGCAATATTCAAATATGTAAATGGTTGAGAGGAGTGAACTGTTGATGCTGTGTAATCTCTGTGTGCTGGTTGTAGGAGAAGCTGCAGTTTGGATTTGAGGCTGCTCCCTAAGGCTGAGCACTCTGTCTGGGAGGTTTCAGACTCCCCTTCACTTGAGAGCTGTTTTAGGAGGGATTTCTCAGTCACCTGCTGTAGCTTTGTCTGGATGTTTGTGAACCTGCCCCTGCAGGGTGGTGGCTCAGCTGCTCCCTGAGATCCTGTCCTGCCTACCTCTCCGTGGTTTCACTGGAAAGAATTCCCATGGCTGTAACAAACCCAGCTTTTGTTGTTAAAGCACATGCTGCTGGATCCAGCTAATGTCTTACAAATGTTTACAGCGTGCAAGTACTGTACAAGTAGGGACAGCAAAAACAAAGCTGTGCTCCTTCAGCTTCTCATCACACACAGGAAGATGAGCTTGAGTTGAGTGTGCTGTGTTGCTGATAGTTGACCTTGCACTAGCTCCCTGTAGTTCTCCATGCAGTTCACTCTGCTGGGTTCCCTTTAATCTCATTTTTACGTCCCTTAGCTTTTTGGGCAAGAAGAGGGCACGTGTTGCCCTTCTCCCAGTTTGTGCTGGCTCACTGACAAGCCAAGTAGGTCGGATAACTTGGTTTTTCCCTTGATGAGAGCACTTAGTTTGAGCACTCTGCTGTGCCTGCTACCAGATGTCACTAAATGCATGACACTCATACCTCTCACACTTAGCTCTTCTCTCAAACTTGGTTTGGTGAATGAATTCAAATTATTACCAGGGGACCGATGCTGCAAAAATCCTAGGAGTACTAGAAAACCTTACAAAAAGCAATGATGTAGTAATTAACCTTAGTATTACAAAACCTTACCTTACCAAAGGTAATGGTGAAGTAGTTAACGAATTTAATTTTTTTGAATTGAAGTATGTCTGATCCAAGTATATCCTGGAAGTATGAATTGAAGTATGTCCTGGATCCAAGGCAGAGTAGATTGAAGCCTTTCTTGATTTCTTTCCCGCACCCTCCAGACATACCATCTCTTTCTTTAAAAGATAAAATAGATCATGAAGTATCTAAATGATGAAGTTAAGGTCACGGGAAATCAGTTGCTAATTTAGGAATAAACACCAGATCATCAGACTTCCTTAATCATAAACTTCGTATTTCATTATGAACTCAAAACCTCTTCTATATTTGTAGAGCTACAATTTTCCCAGCATAAAGGGAAAGAAGGTGGTCAGAAAAAAAACCCCCTCTAAGCTGAGCTGGCATTTTTCAAATACTCAGTACTCAGGGATATGTCCAGCAAGCCACTGGAAGAGCCACCTATCATTATCTCCCACAGAGACTATGAGTAGAACTTCAAGCCTGTACAAAATGGAGTCACAAGGCATAATGAATGCTTTTCAAAAGTGTCTTAGTTGACTAAAATTTTTGCAATTCTGGAGGAAAAACTGTGATTTGCAGTTACCTCCATCATCTATGCACTTGTTTGCCACAGGAAGCAAAAGGATATTTTATTGTGAACTACCTATGTTACCCACTATAAACCTAAAACCTAAATGTTGCCTTTGATGTAGAATTCTAGCCATTTATGTAGTTTATTTGCATTGTTTTCTTATCTAGTCTTATACTTAAATTTTTTCCACAGTAATATAAAACAAATGGTTCACTGATGCTGAATTTCTTAACTGCAAGCCAGAGGCAATTGCAGCTTGTCCTTTAATGCTAGAAATTCCTTGTAACAGTCTCAGTCATCTTTTTCCCATTAACCAGTTGAGCAGGTGTTGTCTTTGTTGTGTGCAGAGACTTTCATGGACCCCATCACTTCAGTGAGTGCCTCCCAAGCACTCTTCTGAAAACATCCTGCTGGGATAGGAAAATACTGCTATCCTTATTTTGTAGATGATCAGCTGAGATATTTGGTGATCTGCCCACAGTCGAGCTTGAAATCCGTGGGAGAGTTAAGAATAAAACCTGCAGTCCCTGCTCACTGCCTTTGCTAACACACAATACTGCCTTTTTTTTTTTTGCACCAGCTGTGAGCTTCAGTTGCATGTTTAAAAGATGATGTTGACTTTTCCACATCAGTTGGTTTATAATTTTGTTGCTGCCTATTCTTGTATATAACTTTTTTACTTTGTTTTAAAATTTAAAAAAAAAAAAAAAAATCCCAGAACCTCTAAACTTCTAACTCTACTTATTTCCTATCTTATTAAAAGAGGAGGGAGGACTATAACTGATCAGCTATCTTATTTATAAATATTTTGTGGCGATGAGCTGAGGCTGGCACGTGTACTGCCACCCCACCAAGTTTGGTAAGGGGAAGTAAACTGATAGATTCTAGTTATTAAATCACTACTTCAGCTGTATAAACTACAGGAAAAATACAGGATGATCATCCTAAACAACAGCTCCAGCCTTCTGTGAGACCTGAAACACACTTCAAAATGCTTTTAGCCTCATCTTCCTTTGTTCCTCTTGTATTTTGTTCTTTGAGGTGAGTGAACAGTCTTAGTTGTCAGAGCTGGTGAGTGCTTTCAGCATCATACTGAATTTGGAAAACTGCCCAGGAGATTGTTTGCCCTGCACAGTCTCACTGGCAAAGGATCATCAGCATTTGAGAGGGTGGAAATTCATGTCAAAATAGAAAACTGAGTGCATTTTTCAGACCAAGTTCTGCTGTGTAGCAGGTGTGTGTGTCTGCATAATGTGGAATATGATCTTTAATACAACCACAGGTTGCTGGGCTGGGTGCAGAAATTACTGAGTTGAATTGTGAAGATTGTGTTACACAGCCTGTCACATTAGGTAAGACCAGAAGGGATTTTTATTTTTGTGCTTAAAATTAGGGTTACTGTGTAGAATTCTGGCTAAAAGCAGACTGGATTTGTTAGCTCCCAGGAAAGAACTGCTTTTGTGTCTGCTGCAAAACTGTAACACTATAGCATTGAACTGGCTAGTGGTGGTGGTGTAACAATGGCCTTGTACACTGAGCATCCCTCTGAGGTGAGCTGGGAAGCCAGTCTGGCCTGTACTGTTTCATTATGTTAGGTCTCCTTGCCTTTAGGAATGAATTGGTTCCTCGCATAACATGCTGAGCTGCTGACAGTCCTTTTCATTTAGTAACTACTGATCTTAGAAAGTAAAACTTGAGTCTTTAATGTGTCTTCCCATACCTGTTTAATACCAGTGAGAGTAATCTTGTATTTCACCAAAACTACAAGTGTTTAGTTCCCAGCATCCTGGATAATTGGTGGTTTCTCTGAAAAGACTTGGACATCTGCTATAGGAAAACACCTCTAAAGAAGTTCCCTGTAAAATCAAAGGTGAAGGTGTTAAGCCCAGGCAATAACTCTTAGATCCAAGCAGCCAGCAGAAGGGACCGTAGAGGAAAAGGATGTCCTTTAAGCTTCACTCTGTTGTGTGAGGTGTGACCCCTTTCTTTCTGTAATCAGATTTCATGAAGAAAGCAAAGCTATTCTTTCCTGATGTAATTGAATCAGAGCCCTCTGCTAGATGATCAGCAGGAAAAGCACCTGCCTCCTTTACTTTAGATTTGGTGATAGACCCCAGTTTTTGATAGGAGTTGGTTAATCCATAATCCAAGCATGTGCCTACAGCAACACCTGCCACGCAGGTGAGCTTTCAATCTTGTTAATATACAAATATAATACAGTTTTTTGTATTAACCTCACACACATACACACCCAATAGTAAATGTCACAAGGAGGAAGATTTAATACAATGAGATTATAAATGTCTAATGTACTTTTTGTTGGGCAATAAAGTTGCCCATGTGTTTTAATTGAAGTCTGAAGTTAACTTGCTTGCTGAGGCCTCTCTAGGGTAGATTACACAGACTAAGAGAGCATGTGAAAAAATGTTTTTCATGCTCTGCTTTTCTTCCTGTTTTGTCCACTAGCCTTTCCTCCTTAGCTCTGTCTTGGGTTGGTGCCCACTGTAATATCCACTGCCATCAAACTCAGCACTTAAAAATTAGGCACATGTTTGAAACATCTGCTTGTTTGAGACCCTCCACAGTGACTATTAACTTTTGCCTCTGACATTTTCCAAAGCCCTTGGTTCTCTTCTCATCTCCTGAGTGACCCTAACGCAGTCCTCTGGAGATCTGTAAAGCAGGGTCCTCTACTTCCTAATAGTAGACATTGGAAAGTGAGGAATGAGGAAAGTTTGGGTTCAGGCTTAAATATTCTAAGGCTTACATGCACTGTATAGGTGGGCGTTGTGGAATCTGGGTCTGAGGCACCTCAGATGCAGGTCTGCACCAAATTTTCATGTGTGTCATTTCTGATCAGCACAGAGATGTGTAACCTGGCTTTTCACCAGACACTCATGAACAGGGGTTTGGGGAAGAGCTGAATTAAATCCCAATCCCACACAGATAAAATGGTTTGGATTAAAAGGTTTGTGACCCATCCATGTATGTCTGAATCCCACTGAGAGGAAGGCAATTCCATTGTATAAATGAATTTTTAAAGATTTGTCCCAACTCTGCTACATGACAGATATATTTTCTGTGGCCACCAGTGTGTTGGTGTGGTAACAGACTTGCCAGAAAGCAGAACTAATGTTTTAGGGAACATTGTGCTGTATCGTTTTACAGAGCAAACTGCTGATGGAATATTTGTGAGGATCTACTTCTGTTATTTCATTGCTGCAATTAACTTCTCCTCCAGCAAACTTACACGGGTTTGTGCCCTTAGGAGGGGCTATGAAGGGGTGTTACAGTGCTCCTTGACACTGCTTTTCCATAATTTTTGGTAATGCCTCCACTGTTACATTATATGACTGAGGGAAATACCATAGCCATCAAAACATGGAAACATAAATCTGTCTTGTACCCTGTGGTGGTCTTCAGGCTCAAGTAGAGTATATGTAAAATATTGCCATTTGAATTTGGTCCCTGCAGAGCTGGGCTGACCAATGGGGTTAATGGGATGGAGCACCCTGACCAGCAAAGGCTGCTTTGCCATTTATGCTTTAGTTCCTTTTATAGGGTTGATGTCACATTCTTTCTATAGTATCATCTTGGCTGGTTAATTGTGATGTGGAAATAAATACTCCTGTGAAAGGTAGTGATATGTCAGACACAGCACTCTCAAAATAATTTTGGAATAAGTTTTAAAAAACTGGATTATCTGACCTATCACAGAAGGCACAAAATCTGCTCTGTAGGCTCCTTAGGGCAGAAATCCTCTCTCTGGAAATGGAGATAGATGAAGACAGGGAACACTTTCCAGGGAAGAAACTGAGCCAAAATGACTTTAGGCACAAGAAATTATTTCAGGATTGGGGACTGAACCCCATTTGCCACTCCATTTCCTCAAGTAAACCTTTCTCCTGAGTAAATTTGACCTAAAGTTATAATTTTGGTTCTTGTCAAATGCATCTTAATTTGCTATTATGATGGTGGGGGTTTTTTTTCCCAGCAGTTCTCCCATCTTTTTTGTACAGGCCAGGTGGTGTTTCATCACAGTTACCATCCTCTTTGTGATCTCTTGACAGTGCTTATGAAGCAAATTTTGCAGGATTCATCTGCAGAGCTTCCCAGTCATAGACCAGTGTTTCATGGGAGCAACAAACAGGGGAGGTCAGGAGTTTTCTTTTTGGGTACTACAAAATCACTTTGAGATGCCAACAACTAAAAAGATTAAAATTCCTAAAGAAGAGATAAAGATTATCTTTATTTTATATTTTAAAAAGTTTCTTAGTGTACTATATTTTTCTTTCTTTCTTTCTTTCTTTTTCTTTTTTTTTTTTTTTTAGACATAAGAGGCTTTTTTTTTTTTTTTTTTAACTCTCTAGCTGTGTTTTTAGCCAGCAGAGGGAGTTCAAGCCCCCATTTTACACTGACCGTGCAGGCTGGGCTGTGTGGTCAGCACTTCTGGATGCACTTAATGGAACATTCTCAGCATAGTTAAGTGCTGGGGCCTGAATCAAGGGGGTTGGAATACAATCGGGTTTTGTTTTTTATTGGCAAAACATAAAAAGGTATATTTCGAGGCAGTGAATTATCAGTAATACACATCTGTTTGTACCAAAATGTTTGTGTATGTAACACTTCTTCACTCTGCTTGGAGTATGAAAATGTAAGAGTATGAAAGTGGCACTTCTTATAAAGTGCCAAGTCCCATTTTGTTGTCTCATCACTAAATTACCATTAACCACTAAGGAGTCTCAGAACAATCTCTGATCTTTGAGAACCCCAGGGAACAGCAGCGGACAGAACATTTTGAAAATAACTTCTTTTAGTGCACTAATCAAATTTTCTTGTAGGTGGTTATTGAGAAAGAAGTTAATTCTTCCTTCCTTCAGGTTTTTAGTGTATTATTCTACAACCTGTATGTTCTGGTGAGAGAAACATCCTTGCATGCCAAAACAAGAATAGTAATGAAACAGGTGAAAATAAATCAAGCACTGCTGGGCTTCCTTTAAACCTGTAATTGTGGTTCCTCTGTGACATAAACTCTCAACTGAGCCTTCACCCCTGAGCAGTCAGGGTGTTTTATACCAGCTTAAGCTGATAACTGAAAATGTAAACGACATTTTAAACTAATTCATTGTATACTCTGGGCTGACAAATGTTCAATTATACTAATTTGAGCAGATGCACATGTTGTTGCCCTGGAATTCTGGACGGATTCTTCAGAACTGAGGAGCTTGTTCTTGTGTGCAAATACGTATTGACAAAAATTACTTGACTAGTTTCTTGGATTTCCTTAAACTGGCACTCTAGAAATGTCTGTTTTTACTGCAAGGAAAGCTGAAGTGTTCAGACTTTTGAGGACTTAATTATAGGTGGGGTGAACCTCAAGACCCACGTTTCACTTAAACCTGGTGAGCTCACACTTGTGTTTATACAGCATTGCAAACTAAATTTAGAGGTAGTAGTAAGGACTAAAACAAGTTGTGCTTTGTCAGGAGGGCAGAGAAAGGAACTGAGCAGTGGAAACGGCGAGGGGAATCGGCGTGTCTGGCATTGACACAGTGCTGCGAAATCAACACTTGGATGGCCTGTAAAGCATAATAACAGCTGTGTGAAAGGTTTGCTGGGCTTAGCTGGCATTATCTCTTGTGCAAAGGAAAGTACATTGTAAACCAGTAAAAATTAACTGCCGCAGCACAATGATGGTTTTGTGACTGGGAATTCAGATAAAGTTTTGCCGCTGCTGGCGGAATGATGAAAAGGACTGGGGCCATTTGCATACAGGTGAAGAGAGGAGGTGATGTCCTGTGTTCTCCAGAGACCAAGCCACCACAGGTATGCAAAGTACTTCAGTTCTAAGTGCTGCCTTTAATTTAACCTGATTTTTTTTTTTTTTTAACTTGGTTGTAGAGTAGGAGGAAAGGGTCTTGGGAGATGGACAATCCCAGGAAACGTCATTGGGTGGCAGCAGAGCATTTACCACTTGCCATGGCATCCCAGCAAAATAAAGCCAGAAAGAACTGAAGTTCTGCATGTTTGTGATATAGGTAACTGCAAATGAGATCTCAGAATGGTATTTGTGGTGAGACAGCCTTTTGTGTTTGAGACACAAGATTTCTGTCCAGGAGTGTGTTTGCATGTGAGTATGTGTCTGTGTATATATGTAAAAAATATATATTTATATATAAACCTGCATGTACATGTAAACATAAAAGCTGTGTCTCTGCAGGTGAGGTAATGTTACTGAAACTACCAGTTCCCAAATTAGATCCCATACCCCTGGCAGACCAAGCTTGCTCCCAAGAGTTACATCTTGGTGCTGGTGTGAATGAAGCCATGTAAAAGTTCTAAAATAAAATAGTTAATTTTTCTACTGGAAAGAATCAAATGGGTCTGTGAATGTGACCAGAAAAAGTGATAGTTTTTATTAGTAATTTTTGGTTTTCATAGTAAAAGTATGACAAGCAGGACAGTATTTGTTATCCTTTTAGGAACAATTTCACCTCTCCATATTTATTCTACAGTGTGAATATTTAGGCATTTTGGATAATGTGGATGGTGCTTGAAGCACTTCAAAAATCTATCCTATTTTTGGAACTAAGAGCTAAGTGTATTTTGGATGTGTTCGTTTCAGTGAAGAGACAGAGCATTTGTTTTTATTAGTTTTGTGTTTTCCTTTAGCACCTCACCGTGTAGCTAACACAAAGGAACGTGTCTTGGCCAAAAGGAGAACACAAACTGCAGCAGGCATACATACAAACATACCTGTTTCCTTTATGGAGTTATATCTTTCTTTGCTAGCTTTTTTTTTTAAATTGTGAGTTGCTGGTACTGTAAGGAAATCTCTTACCTTCCAACTGCCCATTCTGCTGTCACTGCCATGGAAATGCCATTAATCTCCTACTTTGTGGGCAGTGTCACTGCAAGTGTGGAAACTCAGCAACTGGAGGGAATTTCACATCTTTCTTTTGCTACTTTGCCTGGGAATAAGGAAGTTAAAACTGTCCCCATGGACTTCCTGCAGGCATCAGGGATGGGCTGGCTTTGGGAGTTGCTTGTCTCTGAAATAGAGAGGGACCTCTGTGGTTCACTGCTCCTACTGAGCAGTGAAAGTCAGGTACCAATCCTTACAGTCTGGCCTGAAGATCTTGCCTTCATGATGCTGAGTTTTTTCTGAATTACACTGATTTCTGTTTGGTTCAAGCCCAAGGCCCACAACCCACAGAAACAAGAACAAGCTCTGAACAAGAGCTACCCTGTTTCCAAGGTCTCACTGAGCTCAGGATTCACTGCTTGCTTCTGTATCTCCAAAAGTTATGATCTTGCATAAAGGCAGCATTTTCTGGATCCCAGCTCCCTAGGAGCCCTAAACCCTTGTTCACTGGTGGCATATGGCCTCTTCAAGGAATAAAGGCTTTTGGCTCCTGCAGAGCTTAATAAAGCCTATTTTATACCATGTGAGAGTTCTGTTGGGAACTGTCTGAAGAAAGGTATCTCTAAAGTGATATTGCTATTTTGTTTGCACAGATTACTGCAAGAGATTCTTAACTTCTAGTAACTAAGACATCAGATGTCTCTTGTCCTGAAAAGCTTGGAAAATTAGGTAAGAATCAGTGTGAGAAAAGAAACCTGTTCAGTCATAGGAAGGTTCCTTGTATTGGGACCAGCTATCATGAAGTTATTACATTAGATCATCTTTATTCTATCTGCAGTGATTTACAGTGAATTCAGTTCATCCTGAATTTTTCTCTTATTATTTTTAATAATTCCCTTGTTAATTCTTGCACCCACACAGCTCTGGGATTATTTTTATTTGCCTGTACACAGGTGAAATGTCCCTTAATGCAGTGTTTCATTATTTGCTTCCATGCTTTGTGTACTTTTTGCAGAACATTCAGGTGTTAGAATGGAAATGACAGGAACTATGGCACTGAAGGTCAAATGTACAAACTCTTTGGATGCCCCACTTTGGCACTACTGTCTAACCTAGGAATGCAGTCATCAGTGAGAATGTGACGGTAGAAACAACATCTGAGCTTTTTATCTGAAGAGAATTTATTAGAAACCACATTGGGATTATGGTGATAGAAAATGTTGGTGACTAAAGGGAGTGTTCTCATTTTTTCATTTGGAGTACATGTAGCAGAATTTTCTTATTTTCTTTTGGACAAAGACACTGCTTGAGGGAAGAGGCTGATACTGGAAAAACTTATTTTATTAGAAAATCCATTATACCTGTTCTAATACTGAGGTTTCATGTTTTTTTCAAGACTCTGCTGTTTCTGTCTCTTTGAGGAGTCAGCTCTCTAAATCTCAGCTTTATAACCCTTAGTTAATTAATTAATAGTTCTTTGGAACACGCTGCCTCTGGCTTTCATTTTCTTCACTTTCAAGGATTTGCCAACCTGACTGCAGAAAAATTATGGTGCCTATTGTCCTGTGCCTATTTTGCATGCTGACAATGGGAAAACTTGCTTTTTCCCACATGTTTGCGATGACATCCTCATCTTCTCTAGGGGTTACTTCAAGAGGATAACACCATTTCCTCCCAGTTCAGCTTCCTTTGTCAAAGATATTTGATCATTTCCAGGGCAGGGGAAGAAGGGCAGTTTACAGGCTGATAATTCCATGTGTACCTGTTTCAAAGGATGTATCTTAGGGAAAATCTCCAAGAGACATAAAACCATCATTTTAACAAAGTAACATGAGGATCTGTAAGGTCAGCACTGACTGTAGAGCCCTTATAGCCTCAGTGACTGCAACCAGAGGCCATTTCTGCTAGTAATGCTAGCAGGAATTTCCGGAGGTTCCTTTGGATCTGCTGTGGATTCAGCAAAAGTGCATCCAAATCTCACATGTTTAAAAGGCTGATTTTTGGGCTCAATGACTCGCCCATTTTAACAAAAGTTCATTTTAGCTAGAAAACTTCAGAATGTGCAGTTAGGAAAGACTCTACCCAAATTCTTGAGCAAACAAAGAGGATAGCTGTTGGAATGAGTCCAGAGGAGGCCACCTGAAGTCATCAAAGCAGTCATGCATTTTTGGGGCACTTTGTTACAAATACCTCTTTTCCAGTGTACCACAGACCTCTGGAATTTCATGTGGCCCTGTATAAAAGGAAATGATTATGTATTATTCATACAAGAGTGTTTCAATCATTTTGTCTGTTTTGTTTCCCTCAATTCACCTGCAGAAGGCTGAAAGATTGATCACCTACTTAATTTAGCTTGAATTTACAGCTAAAGTACTCAAACTATGCTGTTCCTGCCAGGGTTTGTCACTCTGTGCTATCTGAATTCATGTTATGGGCTGCAGACATTGCTGGTCCATCTTCTCCAGAGCTGAGTAGTGTTCACAGCAAAATTGTCAGATGTCCCTTCTCAAGGAAGTGAGAGCATTTTGGAGCATTATTGTTTTACTGCAGAGCTGCCATATGGATGCCTTTCTGCAATGTGCAGTTTTAAGCTTTTTAGATCTGCCTGATGGTTTCTGGTCTGTGTGAGGGATGATGATTAGATAAGGTGGCTGTAATGGCTCATCTTCATCTGAAACTTATGTCTCTTTCCACAGAAGCCTTGGCTGACGGCTCAGTGCACATTCAGGAAAGTTCTCCCACTCTCCTGGTTGAATGCCCTACTGAGTTGGGTTAAAAACAGAACTTTGCATTCTGAGAACGTAGCCAAAGGTGGAAACCTGAGCTTCATGGGAAAGAAAATAGATCCTTTTGGCATGTCAGATTGGGTTGGTTCTTGCAATAACCCCATGCTTTCCCCTCAACGAGAAGGCTGGGGTTCTGAGTTCCCACTTCCTTAAGAGTGGTAGAAATTCCGCTCCTGCTCTGCAGAATTTGTGGTTAAATTGCCTTTTAGCTGTTCTGCAGAAGAGTGAATTATTTCTGCATTCTAACTCCACTTAAAGGTCTGAAAGGTGTCTTCTGGTTTCAGTGGAATGTGTTGTGAAAACAACAGGGACTGTTGCTGTAGCTTTTTTCGACCCTAAAGCAAATTTTCAGGTGACACCAAGCTCAGGGTGGTGACACACCTGAGGGATGGCATGCTCCCAGAGGGGCCTGGATAAGCTCAAGGAGTGGACCCTTGGGAATCTCATGAGGTTTAACAAGACCAAGTGTAGGTTCTGCACCTGGGTCAGGTTAGCTCTTGGTGTCAGTCCAGGCTGAGGATGAACAGACCCAGAGTAGCCCTGCTGAGAAGGATTTGGGGGTGCTGGTGGCTGAGAGGCTGGACATGAGCTGGGAATGTGCAACTGCAGCCCAGAAAGCCACCTGTGTCCTGGGCTGCATCCAAAGCACCGCAGGCAGCAGGAGAGGGAGGGGATTCTGTCCCTCTGCTCTGCTGAGCTCCCACCTGCATCCAGCTCTGCAGCCCCAGCACAGGAAGGACATGGAGCTGTTGGAGTGAGTCCAGAGGAGGCCACCAAGGTAATGCAGCACCTCTCCTGTGAGGAAGGGATGAGAGAATTGGATTGTTCAGCCTGGAGAAGAAAAGGCTTAGGGATGACCTAACTGTGGCCTCCAGCACCTGAATGGAGCCTACAAGAAAGATGGAGAGAGACTTTTTACGGGAGCATGGAGTAACAGGACAAGGGGGAATGGATTCACACTGAAAGGAGATTTAGATTAGGTATTAAAAAAAATTCCTTACTGTAGGGTGCTGAGGCCCTGGCACAGGCTGCCCAGAGAAGCTGTGGCTGCCCCATCCCTGGTATTGTTCAAGGCCAGGTTGGATGGGGCTCTGAGCAACCTGGGATAGTGAAGGTGTCCGTGCTCAGAGCAGGGAGTTTGGCATGAGATGATCTTTAAGGTGCCTTTCAACCCAAACTGTTCTAGGATTCTATGATAAACACAGATTGGCAACATACCTGCCTAACCTTCTGGATTTTCCAAGAGCTTTGCCAATAAGAAAATGAAGTACATGGTTGCTGTAAAATTATCAGTAAAAAAACATTTAGATGCTAAACGTGTTCAGAAACAATTTTTAAAATGTTTTTATGGGTCTCTGCCTGAGTATTTTGAAATTTTTCTATATCCAATTATGGTCTTTCATAGGAAAATATTTGCAATTTGAATGTTTTTCTAATTGTATTCAGGCAGCCCAATGAAGAGAAAGGAGTAATTGTGAACAGGTAGAATTTACTCCTAAGTACCCTGAAAAGATAAATGATCAACACTAAAAATAGAATTTCCTCCATGATTTAATATTTCAGAGATGCCTAGAATAAATGTGATTCCATTTCATACTATAGAAATTGTATAAAATAAATATTTTTCAAAAGAACTGGTGATTTAGGTTCTATAATGTTTGGCATGTTTGTTGTGTGCTTTCTGGGGTTCCTTTTGCGAAGATGGATAATGATTGATATCACCCTGAAGAGCATTTACCTGTGACAAAGGCAGTCTCTTTTTATTCTCAATTTCTTATGGTAATGCCTTGAGGCTAGTTAAGATCCAGCATGTGTTGCATGAGTTCACAGAACAGTAAATAATCTGTCACAAAGAAACTTCAACCTAAAAAGGCAGCATGAGGAGAGGGACATACAGAGAAGTAAAGATATCATAAAATAACATTTAATTCCAGTGTTTTGTTTTCCTGTTGAGATAAGGCATAATCTTGGGGAAAGTAAGAAGATTGATGGAGGAAAGAAGCTGGCTGAACCTTCACAGGAGGTAAAGAATGTTGGAAGGAAGCTGAGATAGAAGACTGAGAAAGGAGGGGAGAAATGTGGCTTTAAACTGGATGGACAGTGATGAGTCAGCCTCTGGATGAGCTCTGATTCGGGAAGGATTTTCTTCCTGTTGAGAAGCATGGGGTGTTTTACAAATATGTGTAAAACATAAGTGTTTATGTGTGCTCAGGAGCAGACATCTGCATGAGCTAGGGGTTTCTCAGGAAGAATACCTGTTTGAATATTTAGCAATGTTCTTATCTCTAGGTTTTGATGGAAATGTTATAAAGCCCATTCAGGTTTTTCTCTGTTCTATAGAGCACAGCAACAACTTTGGACTCTCATATCCCCAAATCCTTTTTAAAGCCGTATGCATTTTGTGTCTCTCTTCAGACAATGCAGCTGTTTCCTGCACAAGGTTCACCATTCAGAAATAAATTGAGGTGTGAGGGTTCTTGTTTTCAGTATATCAGGTGTTACAGTCTAACCTCAAAATTTTGATTAATCTCCTCATTCATTGATGGGAAAAAGAACAGGTAAGTTGGGAGCTGCCCTGATTTTTAAAACCCAAAGCACACAAAGGACTATTCTCTTTGCAGCAGCATCTCTGCTGAAGTGCTCAGAAAAAAAGGGAGGGGTGAAACACTAGATTTTTTTTTTTTTTTCTCCTGCAGATTGGAGATGGGTTTGGAAAAGTTTGAGGGGTTTTTTTTCATTTAGCCAGGAAAGTTGATTATTGTTAATAATGCTACCTCTAGTGTTTCATTGCCATCTTATTTTAAGGAAATGTTTGAGCAACAAGCATTTTTCCCACAGCAATGAAACAATGTACCTTTCCCTGCCAAAGATCACATTCACATATATCCTCCTCACTCCTGTAGCTGGAAGATGAAGCTTGGAATTTTTCCAGTAGCCTGGCTGCCAATTTGCCATCATTGATCGTTATCAGGGGCCATTTGGCTGAGGTGTCTCAGGTATAGCAAAGCATGTTCTTGCTGTGTGTGATGTATTTATTACCTGGGTCAGGTCTTGGGGTCCTGCTTGTTCTGGTTTTAGAAGGTTTTTTCACTCCATACCTGGCTGTAGTTTGCTAAGAGCTGGCTCCTGTGAAATAATTAGGTCATAGTGCAATGATTGGTTAGGGGGGTGTGTGTGATGAAGCACAAAGAGTTTGCTGGCAGCAACATTATAAACAGACCTAATTCAATCCCCTGGCACTCAATGGAAGTTCAGCTATTGAGTTCAATGGGAGGAGACACCTCCCCAGTGCTCTTTTGACTTCATATTCAGCTCTGTGCCCCCAAAATGTTGCAGTGTCTGTTAAGAAAGTTATGAGATTGTGTCATTCCCATGCGTGTAATGAGGTACATGAGGTATAATCCTCAGTTAAGCAGAAAGAAAACAGAAAGGGAAGGAGGGAGGTGACAGTGGAAGAAAGAGAAGCCTATCAGCTGCTCTTGCTTCAGTTGCAAAGAAATCAGATTTTTGTCGTGTGAAGGTGCCTCACAGTATTTACTGCCTTATGGTTCATGAGTGGGTGACACTGCAAGAACTCATCACACCCTGATAATACACAAAATGCTGTAAATGCTTTGCATGTTGATTTCTTTCTAAACCCAAAATTTTGTCCCAAATGAGATGAATTTTTTTTTTTCTGTGACAGCTAGGCACTTAGCATCATGCTTTACATCAGTGCCTTGTTTTAGCAGTGTAGCTATTAACCTGAGATACAAAAACAGAAGGAATTTTAAAAATTCAGTTGATCTTAGTATTTTATGATCCATTTATTGATGCTTGTTGCATTTCAAATTTTTCAGTTCTGTGTTATTAGCATTACATATGCCATATGAGAATCTGTGTAAATCTCATTTTATTGAAAGTAAAATAAAAACTGGGCATTTTTCTGGTAGTCTAAGGTTTTATAACAGCTTGTTTGTTCAAAGTCTAAATTCAGAGACAGATTTGTCTATTAATAGCCTCAGAATACTACTAACAAATGCTGGAGAACTTGTCAATGCTCAAACAAGCTTGAAGATACTTGAATTATTTGCCAGACTTGTCCTTCACACTGATGGAGTTTAGGCTAGAATGTATGTCCTAGATGGCTGATCGATTAGTACTGGGTGCCAAACAGCTTTTTGTAGTGTTTGTAGTTGTCCATACTTCTTTAACATTTTCATAATCTATTAATCATTTATTAACCCTTTATAAACCATTTATAAACATACCCTGAATAAAAAAGTGTGACCATTCGGGATTTTTTCCTCAAGTTTAATATTAAAGGCGAGTCCAAGGTCAAGATGGGCACAGGGAGGCTTTAGGGAGCTGATGTAGTTTATATTTTGGCCAGTCAGCTGAGGAACCACGCGGAACTAAAATTAGTAAAGTGTGGGCAGTGAAGAAAGTTCACACGGTGTAATAGGCTGTGGGCAGTATTAATGTTGGTTTACCCAATCTGTTAATGGCATGGTCTGTCTAGACCTTTGGAACATTCCTCAGCTCCTTATTTAATGTAGGAGGAATCATTTCTGGAATTAGCATATAAATTGTCCAGAGTCAGCAGCCCTTTAAAGTAGTGTTCTACCCTTGTGTCTTGGCACAGTAACTGTTCTAAAAAAATTAATTTCCCAGTCAGGCACGTTCTCATGGAGAAGCTCTTGACTTTATGTTGCATACTGAAAAAAGTGCATAAGCCTGAGAAAGTCCATTAAGATTAAAATGGGCAAATGGTCGGGATTTGATTTGGGTAAGTTGTATTTATTTAGTCACATTAACAAGGGGAAGTGCATTATGATAAGGAAACACCTGGCAAGGTCCGTCCGTGTAGGTTTACTTGTATGTGTTGAAACTGGAGGCTTGTCTGACTTTGACATAATTTTTTTCCCCTTTCCTTGGTCTTCCACATGCCTTGTATACAAGCCATGCTGTAGGGTGCACTCATTCCAGGGCTCACTCTGACTGGCACTTGTGTGAGAACAAAGTCTGCTCCTGGTACCTGGCACAGGGATGCTGCCAAAACAAGGTGCCAGGAACCTGATGGAGGCAAACCCTCCTCCCTGGCTGTTGTTCTTTTGTTGCATCTTCTAAAATCCTGTACTTACTCCTTTCCACTTTAGTTGCCAAGAGTAACATGCAGTGCTGTCTTCTAGGTTATCATTTTCCAGGGAAGATGATAAAACATTCAGCTTGGGAATTCCTGCAGGAGTTGGGAACTTGCTTTTTAGAAAGTGTAGATGTGTAGCCAGAGATGAAAAATAAATGTCAGTATGGTGTGGAAGGTTTATTTGGCATCAGTCTGAGATGACCACATTGAGCAGTGAAGCCAATAAAATCTTTGTACTAGGAAATCATGTGTTCTGAACATGCCATGCACTTTACAGAAGAACTATTCCAGGAATGTTGCTTGAGAGTTTTATATGTTTATTTGGTACTTACTTTTTGTCTTCCTTGCTCCAAAAGCCAGGTGCTTTAATCACAATGAAATCCACTGCCCAGGTCACAGTGAAAAAGAAATGGAAAATAATGCAATTACAGAAAGTCCTAAAAAATGATCAAAACCAACATTTTTATATGCAACTGAATAATAATTTTAAGTGGGGGTATTTCCTTACCTCCCCAGGGTTAACTAGTGAATTTCTTACTGAAAATACCATATAAAAAAGCTTTTTTCCATTCCAGAAAGGTTGGGTTTGTGGCCAGGAAAGCCTCCAAGATGCTGGATCTTAAATTTGCCACGGCCCCAGTGTCCATCCTATATGTTGCCCTAGTTTTCTGAAGAAAATGTGTATCAGAGGAGGGGGGAGATAAGATTTTTTCCTGATTGAATAATAAAGAACTGTTCAAGAAGGTAAAAAAAATCCCCAACAAAACAACAAAAATCATTTCACTCAAAACAATTTAAAAAAATTATTTAAAAAAAGCAAAGCTTACGTGGCTGAACACAGGAGTACTGATAGATGCATATTACGTGCAGCAAGCAGGGTCTGTGTTCTGTGCTGGAACAGGGAGGCCCTGGCTGGTGTCTGTGGGCCCTGAGCTTGATACAAACCAAAAGCCACAGTACAAGGTGACAGGCAGAGGGTATGGCTTGAAGGGAGAGTCATGGCTTGTGTTTGGATGTTCCAGCTGGGGTGGGATGGGCACGCTGAGCCTTCCCTCCAGAGCAAGCAATAGCAGCTATTTTGTGATGTGAGCCTAGCAACCCGAGGCTTGCGTGTATTTCACAGGCTTCAGGGTGTCTGACCCAAAGATAACCACGCTCAAAGGTGTCAGAATGTACCCGCAGAACCAGTGCAGGCTCGTGGGTGTAGTGCTTTGGGACAGGCAGGGATTTGGGGAGGTGCCCTGTGACATCTCAACACACTTCTCTGCCATCTTGGGGAGCTGCCTCTGCCAAGCTTGGGGTGGTAGTTGTGCTTTTTACAGGTATCTCTGAGGAACCAGACTTGGGATTATTTCAATAAATTTGTGCCCAAGTCAGCCCCAATCCTGTGACACAAAAGTGTGGGGTTTGTGTAGCACAGAGTTGCATTCTTATGGTCTGCATTAGTTTGAGTGGTCCCCAGTGGAAAAAGGGCTTTGAATTTTCTTATCTATGCTCCTCTGATATTTTGTAGTGTGTGGTAAAAGATGTATGCTTGTTTATATGTTTTCCTTTAAAAATATTTCTGCTTCAGTGGCACTTTAAATGTTTGAAGGCTTGCCCCCTCCCTTATTACTCAATTTAATTGGAATTATGGTGCCTATCAAAAAGTATTACTGCAAGGTGACCTGGAAATAATAATTTCCTTTCATCTATACCAAACATTTGTAGATCATTAAAATGTCACAAATAAAAGGAGTCTTATTCAAAAAGAAATGGTTTTATAAGAGCACAGTAAAATATGAGATTTCATTATATACAAAAAGGCTATGTTTTGTATTCCTGGTTCACAGAGGAAACCTCCAACACCTATGGAATACACGGCTGGATGTAGGACCCTCCAAGGGCTGTGAAGGGGAAGAGGAGGGGGAGAGGGGAGAAAAAAAAAAAAAAGGCACAGTGGCTCCTGAGGAAACGACCCCTTTCAGTAACAAATGGAGCATGTGCTCTGGGTCTCCGGGAGGATTTGTGCAGGGATCTTGCTCTGCATGTGCACGCATTCCTCTGAATCAGACAGGTGTTAAAGTGAAATGGTGCCCAGAGGACGCAGCACCCTCCCATGCTATCAGCAGCCTGACCACATGATGAATCTGAAGCCAGCCAAGCACAACTGCTGAGGGCTTTGCCAAGGGGTTTAGATGCCAAATGCTGAGAGAGAGTATCCTTTGCCAGCTTGGCACCTTTAGGCCATGTGGCTGCTGCTGCTGGCATGGAGTTGTCATTGTAATGTGCTGGGAAGAATGGAACCAGAAACTGTCTTAATAGTTCCGTGTGAATGAAGCTCTCTTATTGTTGTGAATGTAAAATATTAATTACCTTACAAATGTCTTTGAGAGGCTGTGCATGGCTTTGGCACCTGTCCAGGCTGGCAGTGGTGAAATCAGAGGATTGCCTCCTGGCAGCCAAATTTATTTATTCCCCTGCCTCTCCCCAGCATCACACTGGAAATAAGAGTGGAGCTATTTGAAAACAATTGACATCTGGGGCAAGATGTTCATTGGCTCCTGGGATTTGAATCACTCCCTGAGCTGGTGCCTTAAGAGTGGATTTAACCAATGCTGTAATCTTCTGGCACCTGTTACAGTTTTTGGCAGTGGCACAGGACAGCTTTGAGTGCACTGGGGCTGGAGTAGTGAACATGTGTCTAATGTCCATCCCAGAAAGAATGACTTAGTGCCATTAATGCCTTTCCTATTGTTTTCTTTTCCACTTTCTCTTCTCTTATTCATCAAGCTGCTGTTTCTAGTTATCATTACATGCAGGCAACCACCCACCAGCATCTTCAAACAAACCAAGGATAAAGCAAGAGGGAAACAGGAACTGGGAGAGTTCTGTCTTATCAGAATCCAGCTACTTTCTGCATTTGAGTTTCAGTTGTTTGTCTGGCCCTGAATCTTTAAGAAGTGTGGTAAATTAAGGAGTCCAGGAAAAATGATACATATGCTGGTGTCTGAGATGTAATCAGAAGAGTATTTGGTTTTCTGAACATGTTAATTGAAATAACCAAGTATGTGTCTTCAGGAAGAGAATTCAGAGGACCCTTTAAAGGAAGTCCCTGCCTCCCTGTCTCTGTACTGATTGTACATCTGTAAATGGCTGTCATCTAGCAAAGCTCTTAAGTGCATGCTTAGCTCCAGCACAGCTTGGCTACAGCAATGTTGCTAACTTTGGCATGTGTGGGGCATTCACATGCCTGGTGAGAGGCACATGCTCTTGTGCCCTTCTGCATAACTAACTCTTCCTTATGCCCTGCAGGCCTGTGGCCAGGAGTGTGGGTCCGGTGTCCAGCTCCCATAGAAGGCACTGAAGATGGCAACAGGCTTGCACTTCATCTACAGCAAAACCCCTTCTCTTGAACGTCACTGAAATGCAGAGGTACAAACTCCTGAAAAATGGTATGAAGCCTACCAGCAATGAGTGTAATTTTACCTTGCCCGGTGCCTGTGCAGCATTTAGTGGTGTTTGTTTAAAGCGACTCCAAGTAACCCATGCAAAATTGTGGCAAAGACTGAGAGCACAGAGGAAAAACGTCACACTCAGGTATCAGACACTCAGTTAAAACCCACGCTGCTGCATCACAGTTGTGGGTGTTTGTACAGAGGTATAGCTCAAGGGGTGCATGTGTTAAAATTTATCACTGTGTTTGGTGCCTTGTGAAAAGTCAGTCTTGAGAGCTGGGGTGATTGATTAGGTTTGAAGAGAAAGTCCTTGTATACTTACTGTGATTCTTGGAGTTAGAACATGGCTTGTTTATCTAGGAAGCCAACAGAAGACTTTGGGCTTCTTATCTACCCACAGATTTCAAGTGATGAACACTGGTAAAAGCTCTTAAATTATAAATGTGGATAATTTAATTAAATATAATCTGACCACTTAGATCTCTTTAAGCACCTCTGTCAAAATACCTGATTTAGGGGAAAAAATATAAAGGGAAAGGAAAAATTCCACCAGTAACAAACAACTGTACCCATAAAGTCCAACTCATACAGTAAAGTCCAAGCAAGCAAACTTGGTGAAATATTCTCGTGTGTGCAGTTCAGAGTCCACTAAGATATCTTCCAGACTACCATCTGCATCAGAAATGTGCTGGACAAATAACTCTGATTCTCTCCAGTAGCTTCTTGGTATGCCTGAGGTGGAATTCTGAAAGAGGAATAACTAGCAAGTCGTGTTTTGTTTTTACCTTCACCAAAGCCTGTTTGAATTACAGGGATCATAGTGCATCTCTGGTTGTTGGAACCTGCACTCATTTGTTTTAAGAAAGTTAATTTCTTGGGGAATCATAAAAAAAAAAAAAACAGATGGGGAGAAGCTATCCTGTTGTGGGAAAGTCCTTATCTGCTTCATTGAAATAATTGAAAATGGCTTTAAAATAGTCTAAAGAAGTTCACTTATGGCTAAGACCCAAATTTGTCGAGGGGGGGAAAAATCCCCAAGTGTGAGAAATACTTTAAAATATCGTTGTCCAGCTTTTTGCCCCTGGAGGAGGAAGTGAGATATTTAGAAAGCAGCACATGTGACAGATGCTGCTCAAGATGCTGCTCAGCACATTACTTAAAGATGCTCTGTGACCATCATGTTGCGAGCAATAAAAGAATGCGAATGGGATGGAAGTGGAACAGTCCACATTTACTGTAACCACATCTGTAGCCTCACCACTCTCACATGATGGCCAGCAAATTCCTGCCAGTTCCTGGAGTATTCCTGAACGTATCTGGGCAGTGCAGAGCAGCACTGGACTGGGGAGCCCTCTGGTTACCTCCAAGTGAGCTGGCATGTCTGTAGCAGTTTACCACACAGGGACAGCAGCGTTGGTGCCAGAAACAGTGAAGCTCTGTTCCTGCCATACATAGTTAATTGGCTGGGGTGTCACAGCCAGCAAACACGGCTATATTGCTCCCGGTTCTGCAGAGAAGTTAATTGAGGCTGGCTTGGGGATCTTTGCCCCAAAGTGCAGTGCAGACATACCCAGGAATGCACTTCTGTTGTTGACTGAATACTGTATTTTCACATAAATGTGGCAGGAATATAATTGCAGGGTGGAAAGAGAAGGCCAATATACATTCACTTCACTCTAGAAACGAAATTAAACCTTTGACTTAACTCACTTCTATACCACCTCCCTGCAGGCATTTCTACAGGCTTCATTAGAGCCAACCTAGAGGCCATGGAAAAGGTCTTACAAAAGACTAGCCAGGAAGCCAGTCACAGACCCAGATCCTGCTGCCGCAGAACACAATCTGCCTCTTGGCACCTCGGGCTTGCAGCTGCCAGGCACTCTCCTTATGTGGTCACTGGTGTTGGCTCGGAGGCTGGAGCAGATAGACGAGGAGGGCTGAGGGGGAACACATTCATCACTGCCAGCAGCGAGTGGAGGCAGTGCCAAGTGGCTATGTAACCAGGCACATGTGCCAATTTGCTCAGTAATTGGATTGCTATTTGAAAAATTAAAGTGGTGTCTAGAAAATTCTAACCTCTGCATTTATGAAGTATGAAGTTTGCGACTGAGAGGCTGAACAGGAAGAGTGGAGGGGATCAAGCAGAGGTGTTTTAAGGAGAGCAAATGTAGGAAGTAATTTGATTACTTTCCAAAGTATTACAGCAGCCTCAGAAGCAGCCTCTCTGTACCAGAGAGACAAAGAGCAAGACACAGTGCAGTGGAAAGCTGTGACATTACAGACAAGCCGTAACCCATTGCTGACTATGGAAAATCAGTGAGGACTTGTCAGCTGAAAGCAATTTGTATAAAGAAAACATCACTGGAAGGCAAGGCTTGATATACTTCTGCAACTCATTTTTTCCCTAAAACGAAAAAAAGTTCTTAATGGGCACTATTTTATATTTTCAGGGTTTTATCAGAGCCTCTGAATCGTTGCTTCTGTCTACTGTATACATTGCTCTCAGATACATTAGGTGAACGAATTCCATGTGCTAATATTAATCATAAATTATATTGAATTATCCAGCTACAGAGAGAATTTGTGATTCAGAAATCTACTTCTGCGAGAAATTATTTCTGCTAATTTTGCAGTCAGATTCAGACTTTGCTTTGACTCCAGTAGAAGCACAATTACATACAAGAATACAGTTACACAAGTAATCCTTCAGGCATTTCATTATTCTTTGCAGTTGAGCTCACTGGCCACCCTTATTCAGCTGAAAACTTCAAGCATATGGGGATGATGGATTATAAATTGTTCCTAAGGTAATATTTGTAGTTTAAAGTATAGTCCAGTTGCTAGTAGATGTATAAAAGTGGTGCCTGTGTTCTTCATCACTCTTAAGCGGAAACTCAAGCTGGAAGCTGTGTATTTAAAATAATAAAAAGCAAAAATCTATGGACTCATACTGAGGAAGAGCTATTTGGAACCTCTGTGAAACGTCTGATTATTTCTCATGCACTCAGACCTGGTAGAATGAGGTTAACACATGTCAAAGCAAAGGCTAAGGAAATTTTGAGTCACATTTCTGCCCCTAGATGGAGTATTCTGCACACTGGGTTGTTTTTTTTAATATATATTTTGGGAGAATTGAGCTGTGTTAGAAGGCTTGAAATGCCTCTTGTTCTGAATTCGCATTACAGTGTATCAAGTGCTGCCCGTTGGAACTACACTAACTGGGTCCCAGAGACCACTTAGAAGAGAAAAATCAAAATAAGATTTGTTTGTATAATTGATTGGATGTTAAAAAGGCCACCACACTTTCTTAGTGTCTCCTATTCGCTGGTGATAGGTAAGTGTGTTAAAATGCAAGAAGCCTATGTTTTACAAAGTGTCACTAATTGCTATGAAACAGCTGATATTTGCAGCTTGCAGTGCTGGATGTTTCTGTGATTTTCATGGTATTTCCTTCTATGAGTATTCAGTGAATGCCATGGTAACCTTTAACTGTTTGTAAAACATTTTAATAGTGACCACTGTAATATAGTGGTGTGCAAACAGCATGCACCCCTGCTTCAGAGGTGTTTGGAACACTCTGCATTGGTCACAATTGGAGTAAAATGGTGCCAGACTTCAAGAACTGAATCCTAAACTTGCCAAACAGGGAGCTGAAAGTAAGGTCTCCTGTTCTCCAGCTCCTGTCTTTGATCATCTCTGGAGTTTCACTGACACATTCCTGCCCAGCACTCACTCGCTTAGTGAACCATGGCTCCAGAAAGCTTGGAGTTGCTTGGGAAAAGCACTTGGCTGGAGGCACTGGATTTGAAGGGGGTGGGTGTCAGACTGGGAGCCAGCTTTTGAAAAACCTCGCTTGTTTTGTGTGTGTGAGTGAGAATTCAGCTGCAGGCTCTTAGCTCAGGTATGTTCTCATGCAGACTTCTGGTTTAGCCCACTCCTAACAGGAGGGACCAGCTGTAAAGTTTGTCCCTGGACTGGGAGCTGAATTCCTGCAGAATCCAGGATTTTTGTTTGGACCTTTTTAGATACGATGTAAATGCCAGCAGCTTCCCAACAACTGTTCTTGAAGCTCAGAGCAGAATTTAGAGCAGACCCTTATGAGCTAGGGAATTGCACGAGATATCCCTTCTCAGAAGAGAAAGAAAAAGCCCAGCAAAACCTAAGCCATCTGACTGGAGTCCTGAGAAATGCTTCCCAGCTTTCAAAGAAAGAAAGGATCTTAATTCAGATTTGCCGGAATTGTCTAATTAGTCCCTTTAATGCCATGCACCTTATAGTCCGTGCCTCTGGATTCATCCTATAAATGAGACGATGGGCTAATTCATCCTGGCAGCAGTAAACAGACCTTGCGATTGTCCTCCTTACAAACACCGGCCTGATTTTAGGAAAATGCTTTGACCGAGCCTGTGTCCCTGCTCCCTCCCCTGTGACTGCCCCCCTACCCTTTTTTTCTGAGTGCTGCCTGTGCTTCTTGCCCTCCTTCTTCCCCACCACCCCATCTCACACACAGTGACATACCTCACACATTTGCCACCGCTAACAACAACCTGTCAACTCTTTCTTTGCACCGTGCTAGGCGCCTTTTGTTTCTGCAGCCCAGCAAGCCTTGCAGCTGTTGTCCGAGGCCTGCTCCGACAGCCTGTGATCAGTCAGCTGCAAAATCCTCCCTGAACAACTCGGTATTCACAGCTCTAATCGGGCCAGCGGACTGTTTCCTCCTCTCTCGCAGTAAATCTTTATCACTTGCGCTCTGCTCGTCAGTTCGTGGCGCCAGCTCTTTGGGCTGCTCTGTGCCTTTCCCATACTCTGCTGGGCTGTGTGCTCTGAATGCTAACTCCAGCCTTGTTTAGACTCGGTGCTGCCACAGTGCTGCGATCCACATGTTGGGAAGGTCCAAATTCCAGCTCCCCCCACCTCCCCGTTTTTAAGCTGGATGTACATTAAGTTTGTATCGCTCCAAAGGTGAAGATATCAAAGGCTCCCTCCCTCCTTCCCCTGCCTCGGCCTGTTTCATACTTTGTCCATATAAGTTAGTTGTGTGGTTATCTTTCTGTTTCCTCCCAGCAGACTGTCGTGCTTCTGTTTAAGAGCTGTCTTTGGTGAGGAGATGGGGGGGAGCTGCCCAGCCTGGGGAAGCTGGTGATGGCAAGGGAAAGCCTGGGGGAACTGGCACAAACCTCAATTTGATCGCATGCCCAGGGCTATTAACCCTCCTCCTAATGGTTCCCCCCACAGAGGAGTCGGAAACACATTTCCCTGCATCCTGTCCCTGACTTGATGCCATCACAGTCTTTTAAAAGATTTACATCAAAGATGTTGAACTGTGAAGCCGATTTCTAGGAAAAAAAAAAAGACAATCAAAGTTTGCTTCATTAGTATCCCAGCTGAGCTGAGGAGAGTCCTTGGAGAGTTTAGGATGGAGGTTTCTGTCAATGTGAAGTTGCTGAGGATTTATACTGGTGGAGCTGAAAGCACAACTTTTTATCTGTGCCTGTTGCCTCTTAGGGTACAGCGTGGAAACTCCTTCTTCCTCCTTTGGGAAAACATTGCGGGTTTTATTTCCCTGTGTTTGAGCCTGTAGACAACAGTCTAGTTAAATCTCAGTTAAACAGCATACTTTGCAAAGAGACTCAACTAGCTCTTAGGTAAAGCTTGCTGGAGACCACTTTTAAAATATATAAATTGTTCAGGAGGGGTATTTCTGTTTATAGAGAACTTGGGAAACTTTTGTCTGAGCATTGGCATAAGGGCCAAAAACTAGTAAGTTTTAATCCTCTCTCTGAAATTGAGTCCATCTCTGGCACTGGAAAACCCATTTCTTTTTCTTCATCAGCTTTTCCCACCTTTAAGTCTTTGTTTCGACTGTTTCAGGTGTGTGCATGTGCATGTGTGAGCAGGGGTGAACATTAACCAAATACAGAAATTCCTTCAGGAGTACAGCATGAACTGGTTTTAAAAATATGTTGTTTCTCTTCGTTTTATGAGGCAGCTGTAAAATAGATGCCCCTTGGAAAATCTGGGTTCATTTCTACACAGACTTTCTGTGCCTTGGTTTCTCATCAGTATGGTATTTGCTTGGTCAAAGATAAGCACATGAATATGGGATTCTTACAATTTTGGTATTGGTGGCCAGTTTGAGTCTGTAGAGAGACACCATCCTGGTAGGGCTCTCTTGGCTCCCACTCGTGCTTCCAGGTGGAATGTTTTTTGTCTCTGTGTAAACAAACAGACCTGTAAACACCCTTTAGGCTTCATTTGGGAAAGTAGTTCAGGTTTTGCTGGTGTTTGCCACCAAAGTGCCCTCCTCAGTGTGTTCTCTGGTGAATGAAACAAGGAGGGAAGACTTTCTCAAAATTATTATTTTTTTTTTTTTTTAAATGAAAGCAACTCAAAACACAGCACACTATTTTGAGTCTCTTCATACAGAAGTAAGCAAGGCTGTGCACAGCTTGTCTCCACTTTCCATAGCAGTTTGCCACTGTCCACATGTCCTGGTTCTCCTCATCTACTGATGTTTGTGCCCTAAAGTGAGGGGTTTTTGGAGGATGCAGCCGGTGCTCACCTCATTGTGGCTGGAATTCTGTGGTGGTTGGTGATGTGGGCTTAGGATGGTTAATTGGGAAAATGTCTGGAAGTTGTGACATGAAGTTTTTATCAGTTCTTTTCCTCAGAGCTTGGTACCGTAGGGGAAGACTCAAAGGAGGCAAATTGCTCTTTTGCTGTTTTGAGAATCCTGTCAGTTCTTTTGCTTTGGAGAGGTAAGTTCAATCCTCATTTTTACCCAGACTGCAGTGAAGACTCTGTACCTTTTTCTGTTGAGTGCCTGCTAGAAGAGGGCTTGTTCATGGCTCTGGGATGAACAGGGTGAGGGGAATTTGAGAACAGCTTGTCTGTTCTCTGTTCCAGGTTAAAACTGGACTTACTTTTCCTAATGCATCCAGATGCATAAATTGGAGCAGGATATTTTATTGCTCTGCTTCTTTATTTTTAAGAAGCAATGTGAACTTTTTTTTCCTATCTCCTCCCATATCTATCTTCTAAGAAAATCTCAGAGGCCAGAATTTTTCTATTTGATTTTTTTTTTTTACAGAGTTGTTGATAGTATGCTCGCACAGTAATTCCATTTGAAAATAGTCTTTTAGTCTAGGAATTTTCTTGTCTGATTTGCCTCAGACTTTCCAGAAAAATTCTACCTTGACATAAAGTTTGCACCTGTGAAAGTTGAAGGAAATCTGTTTAGCTTTTGCTGTGTGAGGGAGGCATCCTGCCAAAATTGAGTTTCTGATCAAAGACTAGTGTAAGCATGGATAGACTGTTTCCTTCATTACTAGGTAATCTTAGTGTATAATCTGTCTTATAAAGAAAAAATAAGACTAAATTGATTTTATATTCCTTATAAAAATGATTGTTTTGTTATTGTTTACTATTAACCCATCGTGTTTAGCTTTGTGAGTCACTTTTAGTGTGCACATTTCCTGTACATCTTGAGCAAAACTGTGCAAAAGATGAGCAAAGAATAAGGAGGAAAATTATAAATGGATCCATGTGACTGCCTCTTCTACAGATATTTTTTCTCCTCTTACTTGAGAAGTTAAGAGGGAATGCAGGGCCATGCAGTGGTTGTTAAAGCTGATGGAATATCTTCCTCCCTCTGGCTATTTCTTTAATCAATGTTTCTTTATACCATTAGGTCATCTCCTCTTTTTTCATGGCTTTTTTTTTTATTCTGAAGAAGCCTTGTTTTGTACATTTCCGTACATCTTGACGTTTATTCTCAGAATTATGGCCTGATCACTTCCTCTCTTTTCCTCAAAATTTCTGTCGTTTTATCTATTTTAAGAGCCAGAGCACAAAGATAACCCCATCATAGTTCTCTCATTTTCCTCAGCAGTTCCCCCCCTTTCCCTCCCTGCAATGAAAAAATGAAAGGTCTCATGGTCTTACAGATTTTCTTTATGCTTATTTTGGCCTACTTGCAACCCAAATACATCATCATGCTATAAGACGGCTCTCTAAGGCTCTTGGATCAATTAAAGGTAGCCCTATTCATTGCCAGTACAAACCTTTGCCTATTAACTCTTTCAAAGGGCATTTGTCATCACAAAAAGCTGTGAATGCCGTCTGGGTACATTGATTAAAAAAAGGTATTGTTTTAAGGCCGCTGAATATCTCAATTAGTTGTAATCAGAGGGTAGCTTGTGTCTGTAAAGTGATACAGTTACCTTTCACCTACTTGCTTTATTTTCTGTGCTTTTTTTAAGAAAAAAAACCTCAGACGTGCCTCTGTCATGCTGTTTTCAGGGTACAAGAGGAGTGCACTTGCTGATCAAACTGTGACTTAGGACATTATGTTGTAAAGCCAAATATTTAATGAGGTAACCCAGAATGCCTCTCCTTGGCCTGCGATCAGCCAAGAGCCAGTCAGTGGAACAGCGCTGCTCCTTGCCAGCAGCCATCCTCCTTCTCTTCCCTCAGAAATCCAGGCTCTGTATCCTGGAAATGCAGAAATCCACCCCCTGACTCTTCAAGCGCTTGCACGTGTGCTCAGCTTGAGCCCATGAATCGCCCATTAATGCGGAGTGTACACAGCCCTGTTTGGCAGGTCAAGGTAGAACAAGGTAACATTTCTTAGACCAGCAGTTCGTTTGCCACAATTGTTGTCTCAAATGACCTGAAGCAGTTTACTGACATGTTCCAAAGCTCTGGGAAAATGTCTTGTTCTGCTGTTCCCTGAATCAAAGCATTTCTTTCCGTAGTTAATCATAAAAGCTTGGTTTCTGTTCAAGGACACCCTTTTGAAAATGGAAATCAGCACTCTTCCTTGGTCCTCATGCAAAATTTTGTTTGTGCTTATTGCTTTCTTGGTTTATTTTGCTGAGCAAACAGCATAGTTTATATTTAATTTAAAATTTTTCATTCAAGTCAAACATTTTTTAATGTGCATTTAATGGAGGCACTGAGGTATAGACAGAATCCTTCCAGTCACATGTCTTGATGGTAGAGCAATGGCTTTCATCCTCTGACCCTCACTCTCTGGAGGAGCAATTCCAGAGAAGGGGATTTAGGAATATATGCTTTTCTTTCCACATTTATGCAAATATCTTCTTACAGAGAAAAGAAAACACTTGACAAAAAAGTAAATGTAAGTCACACTTGATAAAACATGAGCTGTTGTGCTTGAATAAAATACTAGATACAGTGGTAATAGTAAATATCATTTAATTTGTTTCATTAATGGGAAGGGGAGGACATGCAAATGCTGCCTTACAGAGTCACCCTTAGCTGGGACAAAAATTCTTTAGAAAATACCTAACACACCAACCATGGATATGAAATGGCTTATGCAGTTTGGTCATTTGGAAAGCAGGGAAGTGCCATGGCTAGGAACCACCAGGCAAATGAATCCCTGACACTCACACTCAGCTGGTGGTTTGCTTGATGAATTTTGTTATAGAAAATCCCTGCATGCACAGATTCCTAGGGAAATATGGCAGAGTCATGTAAATGCAAGTGGTACTGTCCTCACTCTCTTATTTGCCAGTGAGTGAGAGTATTGGACAACGTGTGGCTTGAAGTGAGGATATGTTTATGGTTTACCTCTTTTTTTTCAGATGATACATGCACTTCTGTCACAGGAAGATTTCTCTCTATGTGTCTAGATTCTGCACAAAGTACTTCTTGTGAGTATTTTATCTCCTTCTTTATTGTTTTTAATTTTATTGTTACAAAAATGCTTCAAAAACTTAGTTCTGTCTTCAAATTGCTGTACTGTAAGAGCCTATTATAATCTCTATCTCACAAATGAGGAAAACCAGTCTGATAAAGATTAAAGTTCCGATTCAAGGAGAGGCAGAAGCTTCAGCACATCTTTTAGTGTTCCTGTGATTTTGGCATCGGCTGTTATGGAGAGTTTCTCTGGGATGCTGCCAGAGGTGAAAACAGAATATTCTCTGAGTTGCAGACAGTACCTCAGCCACAGTACTGCAAATTTTTCTTGTTATACTTGATAAAAAACGTGATGCAATGGGATTGTCATAGAGGAGAGAGATTTATTTTTGTAGTTAGCTATTCAATATGGTATTGAAATTCATTTTAGCATGGAGGTCAATGAAGTTCTAACCTTTTCCTTCAGATTTGTAGATTTTCACAGAAGTGTGTGGCGTCTTTTCTTTGGTCAGGTGCCTCGGAAATAAAGTCGGAGACATAAATCTGCGCATTTCTACTGTGGCTGTGATAAGCATATGTATTTATGTATAATGGCATTGTCTGTCTTGCTCTATGTAACATTTTTTAGGTGTCTGTACGAGTAGGAGATGTATGAAGTGTGACTCATTTTTCCTTCTCCACACTGTTCCAGTGGAAGAGCTCAGACTTCGATGAGAAAAAGTAGTACACATTATTAAGAATTCTGATAAAGTAGGCTGAATAAATTTGTTTTCTTTGTGAGCCTTAATCCTGTGTTGTATTGGCTTCTTGGACATGGCTAATTTATTTGGAATTCCGTTCTGTTCCCAACAGCATTCCTGATTAGCAGTTTGATCACCCGGAGCAAAGTTACATACCAGCTTTCAACTCTTGTAATCTAGCATTGTAATTTTTTCAAATGGACTCTTTTCTTTCCTTCTTTGCACCAGCTCCCCTTCTTTTTGTGTGCAAAGAGACTTTAAAAGTAAGCAGGATAACCTGGTAGTAGAATGAAAAACTTCTGCAAAACACAGTGCAGTTTGCTGAAAGCCCAACTTTCATTTTTGAATAGAAAAAATGAGGTTTGGAGCAGTGTCAGTGCAGCATGTGAAATGTTTGTCTTCCATCTCTTATAAAGGATAACAGTTCTTTTCAATAACTGCATTTTATGAGCAGGGTGATACAATCTTCAAGTCGTTTCCAAGGTCTGTAGTTTGCCAAAGCACATTTTGCTTATGGTAAGTTTTAGAAAGTTTCAATTTTTCTTTAGTCATTAAGTTCGTCACATGGTGGACCTTGTAGGAAAATGGCAGCTGTGTCATTGTTTGCTTCTATCTGTACTGGCTTGTGCTGTCAAGACAAAGGATGACCAAAACACCCAAATTTAGTTGTAAACCAGGTTTGGATTTGAGCTCATTTTGGTAGAGCACGGGTGGAGCATCGTCCAAGTGATCTGACCTGCCAGAGACAGGGAGTTACAGATGTGAGGGAAGTGAGTTTTCCATCCTGTGACATTTCTGAAAGTCCCAGTCTGGTTTGTGCACAGTGAAAAGGAAACAAGGGTTTTAAGTCGAGGGAGACATGGGAATAGCCCAGAGATAGATGACCACAGCACTCATCAAAAGGCTCAAACTGTGGTTTTATGCATGAGTGCCTTGACTGCATGATGTTTGAGGGCTGTGATCTGTCTGGTTTGTACTGATCTTGAATTTTAGGGATCTGAAAAGCAGCTCTTGACAAATACTTTGTCAAAACGGAAGCATGTTTTGCCAGTTTTCTGTGTTTGAAAAACTGGCATTTTGTTGCAACATTGTTTTGTCAAAAATAGTGCTCATTAAATTCTCTGCTGTACTGATGCGAATTCTATGAATTCAGTGGGGGGAAAAAAATCTACTGATGTAAGGAGAGCACTAGGAAAGGTTGGTTTAGAGCTAGATCATTGTGCCTGGTCAAATTTGGTGACAATTCCCTAATTTCCCCAGCAAAAACCCCTGAGGTTCTTTCTACCCAAAAAATTAAGCATCTGGCTGAGTGTGAAAACTTAGCAAATTGTGTATGGCCTCTCTGATTGCTAAGGAGATAATAATTGCTCGATAACAAGCTGTTCTGAATTTTGTAACATCAGTCTTAAATATTTATGCCCTTTTTTTTTTTTTCAGTTGAGTCACCAAGTATTTCTGTGTTTTTATGTTTGTTCACAATTAGGTGGACGTTTTGGACATTACTAGTCTTTCAATTGATGGGTGTGACGAGGTGTCATGTCGTGTAGGTGATCTGTTCTGCTGCTGCTGGGTCATGTTCTGATCACCCTCCTAATAAGAAATTCCCATGAATGTAAGGGAACTGAGATGTCTCCTGCTGACCCATCCAGCAGCCCATGGAGGTGGTCATGGAATGACAGCAGAGGTCTCATCAAGTCTTTTTGGAAATACAGATGTCTTCAAGTAATCACTTTTAAGACTGATTTATAAGGTTTTGTTTCATTTCCTTCTAGTCCTTCCCCTTCACTTTTATTGCTGTTTCCTGTGCTCTTTTGTTGCATTTAAATCTCACTTTTGACACCTCTGAGGATGAGCTGGAGTTTTACAAACCCTTCTGGTTTTACGGAGGCTGAAGTTAGTCTTAAGGGATGAAATATGTAACAAATGAAGTATCTTCTTTCTGTCCTTGTTTTCTTTGATCATGGAAATCGGCATACCAAACTGACTGTGGTGGGTGGGAGGAGTGTGTTTGCTAGGGATTTTCCAGGAGAAAACCAGTGGGGCAGGTGTTGACTTTGCTTTGACTCTATGCAACACTGAATGATCTTGATATGTGCACGTTATCACAACCTATGTGGAGCAATAATTGACTCTGAATGTCAGATTTTGTCCTCTAAAGCGGTGGCTGCTTGATCTGGCTCTTTTTAAGTGGTATTTTGTTTTCAGTGTGATGTAGAATGCTTGCTCAGGAGGTTTCACATATGTAACCTGGAGCAAGGTGCCTTTTTGACTCTGATAACTATAGAAGGCACGTGATTCTGACAGATAAGTGCTGGTTGTGAATTTTTCCTTTTTTCTTTTTTAACTAAGATCTCAGAACTTCTTATTAGCCTTGCCAACACCTGCAACCCTTTGCTGTTTCCTTTGGTAGATATCCTGACTTTTGAATGTGTGGAAAATGAAGTAAGTAAAATAGTCTATTTTAAAATTCTGTTTTACTTATGTTTTGGGATATATTTCAAACTGATGATAACAGTGGGTGTTTTATGATTATTGTTGTATTGTCTGCTTTGTCACTTGTAACTTTACCTGATATTTTAAAATTTTGGGAATGCAGTGATATTTTAGGAGATTGCTTTATAAGGGAATTGGAAAATGAGATGTGAAATCTCATTTTAAAAGTCAACAAGACTGCGTAATATGTACTTCCACCACCCCCCCACCCCGAACTACTCTCCAATGGGCATTTACCAGGATAATTAATTATGTGATAATTTAAAAGCAAAATATGAAATTTGTCTTGGAAGTTGTTTCAAATGAGAGGGTTTTAATAAATATTTACAGCAGAACAGGGTAGTAATGTTGGTTCTGTGATGAAAACATATGTTAGTAATAAAATATCACCCGTCAGAAATACTGTTCTATCATGTCATTGTTCCCCAGAGATACTACTAGTTGAAAAACGATTTTAACAAAATAAACTCTGAACAGAGAGGATGCTTTTATAGGTGATACAGCACACATTCTTCAAAAAAGGCACATCATTAAAAATGGTGCCAGACATTAGGAACATCTGTTGTGCAAAAAAGTAAATTTGGGAAAATCCAAATAATAATGCTCAATGTATAGGCTTTACATAGTGCTTTTCGTCACTCATTCTCAAAATACTTTGCAAAGAGAGGAAGAACAACTACTCTTGTTAAACTGCATTTTCTAAAATCTGGCCACGCCACTTTTCACGTGCCATTTAAATTTGCCTTGCTCATGCCATGCCATTAATTTTCCATGGGAGGAAATCTGTCCTGAGAAGTGAAATCCAAGCAGGAAAAAAGCATTGTCCTTCCATCTTGGGCAGCATTCCTGCCTGTGAATAAATGCAGAGTGCCAAGCTGACAGCCGTGGCATGCGGAGCCAGGGAGCTGCCATTGCCCGGGCAGCCAGCGTTGGAAGTTCCCTGGGTTTTGTGTCAGCCTGTCCCAGGCGCATCTCGGTGCCAGACGCCAGGGATGCGCCGCCTCTGTGCCCTGCTTTGACACCTCGCAGGGATGCCTGGAGCTGGTGGAGCTGAGAACCACTTCTGAGCCCGGGGAGCAGCAGGCACCTGTTGTTCCCTTGGCACTGGAATGAACCCCCCAGTTCATGCCTGGTGTGCCCTTAAATAGCCACCAGGAGCTAACACGCTGAGCTGGAGCTGGTGGCCAAGGCGTGGGATGTGCTGGATTACAGCTAATGCTGAAATTGGGGGTTTTCAGTAATCCTGCTGGAGCACAAACAGCAGCACTGCACCAGGCTGGAGGAAGAGGGTTGTCCCAAAGGATGCACTTTCATTGGATCCAACCAGATGGGCTGATACAAAGATACTGCTTCTCTAAAAAAAATTCAGATTTTGTTGTCTCAACCATTAATTCATTGTGCAGCTACAAAATGAGCCAGTTGCCCAAGTGAGTAAATAATGTTGAGCTCCTGTCTTGCAGGGGTTGTGTTGCAGCAGTTAGGGCCGCTGAACAGTTTGTCAAACTGTTTTTCCTGCTGAAATCCCTTTCAGAGCAGAAGGTGATTTCCTTTCTTGTCTTCTGTGTGGGCGTAGGTCTCCTAAAAGAGCAGGTTAGAGAAACAGCTGTCAGGAATGACATAGTTGATTCTTGCTTTAGGGCAAGCTGGTAGACATTTTGGGCCCTTTTCATCCTTTTTCCTATAGCTGTAGGTGACCCTAGTAACATATATATGTATATTTATCTGTCCTGTCCAGCCTGCTGAATTTTTTCAGCAAATCTTTGCTAGTTGAAAGGAGCAGCTCCTTTAAACTCAGCAGCTTTTGGAACCTGTAGGTATAAAAAGACATTGTTTGGTGCACCTCCTCAAAGATTCCTTCTAACTCATGATTGTGTGTACTCATCCCTTGGTTGAACCTTCCTGTGCAGTGGAATTCGAGTTGATTCCCATTCCTTCATAAATGCATGCAGGGCAATATGTCAGACTTTCTTTCCTTTCAAGGAATATGATCAGTTCTGACGCTTTCCACCTCCAATAAAGAATCCATGTGGTAGTTGAGAGCACCCATTAGTGTGAACAAACTCCTGAAACCCCTCAAAGTATTTGCTTTGCTCTGCCATTTAACTCCTTGCAAAGCCCAGGGCTTTGCTTCTGATACACAGCCAGTAAAAGGGAGCAGACTATTTTATTTTTTTAAAAATTGCAGTGTAAATCTGTTTCTGCTGGCTGTGTAGAAGGCAAGGTGTTTGCTTTCATGAGGTTACCCCAGACCAGGACAAATTTGACCAGAAAGTGGTACTCTGAGAGGATACTGACAGTCAGTATTTTGGTATGGCATTTGGTTTAATGCAGAATTTTTGAACATCAGGGAAGCAACTCTAACTGCGGGCTAGTGCTTGAACCATGTCCAAGTCACTTCACTTACTGCTGATCCTTCCCAATTTTGCCTTCACAACTCTACATGTCCAGGCCCAGGCAATGAATTGCTTAAACATCAATCAAAGTTCCTTGTTTTTTTCTTGAATTAGGTCCTGCAGTTTGTACTAATTCTAATGAGGACTTGGCATCTACAAGAACCTCAAGGTTACTGTACCTATTCCCTGAATTTAAGGGAAAAAGAATGTAGAATTCCCAATGCTTTAGGTCTCTGAATCAGGCTTTAATTTCTTTTTAGACGGAAAGTGCTGTTTTTGGGGAAAGGAGCTTGCTGGTTAGTAAGTCTGAAAAGATCTTAGCAGTTCCAGTAATTACTCATTTCATCTATCCATCTATATTTAAAGTGAGCTAAACCAAGTTCTTTCCTATAGTGTCTACTTCAGATAATGCTGTTTTACATTTGGAGTGCCAAATAAGGAAACAGACCATAATCTTACACGAGTTTTGTTCCCTTTTAGTTTGCGTGTCTCAGACTTGCTGTAACAAGAGCACTTCTTTCTATGAAACCTTTTTAACATATTCAACTAAACAAACTATCTCCTAAAGAAAGTAGGAACATTTTTTAAAATTTTTTTGTATGTGTGTGCGCGCTTTGCTCTGGCCTTGGCTCTCGAGGACATTTCTGCATTCGTCGATGTACTAAATGAGCAATGCATTTTGGACAGCTTCTGTGTTCTGATTTGTTTTCTTGTGCTCTTTTGTCTCCCCTTCCCCCCTCCCCTTCTTCCCCTTTTCATTTGTCTAGGAGGAAAGAAAAAAAGCTCCTCCAGTGTTGTTTCCTGCAAAGACCATTCTTAAGAGCTCGTTGGACAGCGCAGGACTCTTGAAGTGATAGCTAATTGGTGAAAGAAAGGCCCTGATTGTCTTGAGGGAGCTGGAAAGTGCTGCGTGTGCTGCTGAAAGGGACTAGGGAGAAGGTGCCTGGTTTTGCTGAGCAGCTGCTGCTGGAGATGTTTGGAGATTACATCAGCATTGGAAAAAAGGGGCCAAAAAAAAAAAAAAGTCCAACTTCACAGAGACGGAGTTTATGGAGGTTTTTTCCCCCTTCCAAAGGTCTTCTGACAATACTGTCATTGTCAATATAAGAGTTGTTAATTCTTTATGAATAGCACATGGGGCCTCTTGACTAAATAGTACGTTACGTGTCCCAAATCTGTCAGCTGGACTCTTCTCTCACATGCTAGTGAGATCACTTTGATTGGAATGTTAGAGGAATTGCTGGGCTGGCCGTGCAGAACTGAATACTGCATTATATAATTAGATCTCCCACAGTATTTTTTTCACATTACCTCATTATTCTAGCTTAAATATGGAATCAGTCCTTCTGATGGTTTTACTGGTTGTAATTATATTAATACGATTCATTTTGTGGTCCTGTCTTAGTGCTTATATAGATTATAAACTGTCCCGAAGGTTTCCTGACACAAGAAAAGAGGACTGAGGGACTTCAAAAGCCTCCTTCAGATTTGAATTGACAATGGGGAGAGCTGGATAAGGTAAATGGAGCTGGAGCAGCTTTTACCTTGGGATCTGATGAGAGAGAAATGACCTGTTGAGACTGCAGCTGAGTGAAGATTCTTCAAGAAAACCTCACGCTGACAGAGGGGAAGGAATGACAACTGATTGAGCCAAATGACTTCCTATCCAACCTGGGCACGAATTTGCTGTTCGGAACAGACTTGTGGACTTCTGCCAACTAAATGATGTGGACAAGCTGGAAAGAGCCCTCTGGCTGGGCAATCCAAGAGTACTCAGTGTCCACGTGCCATTCTGTGGGCTGGTAGGAGCAGTTTTTACCTGACTGGTTGGTTTGTTACCAAATTCCTAGAAAGTCCTTTGTTTTTTGTTTGATCATTTTCCATCTCATGTGAAAATGAAGGTTTCCACTTCACATACTTATTTCTGTATCTCTTGGTAGCTGACATGATGATATCAGAGTTCAGCTAGGTAAAAGCCTACAATATTCCCTTCCAGAGTTTCTGGCCCATTTATGACTCACATGCTCCTACAGGCTTGTCCTTAGTAACTGTTCATTAGCTCTTATCATTTTATATTTTAAAGCCTCCTAAAAGTCAGACATGAGAACTGGTATGTGCTTAGGCAGTGGAACAGGGTAAGTGTCAGGTCAATTGATTTCAGCCCCAGCTTTTATTTATGGTGGATGACCAATCTACAAAACAGCCTGCAATGCTTGAAGGTGCATGTCATGGGTCTGAAATCCTGCCCGATGTCAATAAATTATATGTAGATGTAAATAACCCCTTGTCTTTTTCTGTGATCCTTAATTTTAATGATAATTCTGTCCTTTTTCTGTTCCCCCAACACCAGCAAACCACAAAGGGAAAGTGAAAAGTTGTCTACTTGATCTGCAGACATACCTTTGATAACGAGTAACTGGAAAAATAGGCACAGTGATCCATTTTTCTTCTTTCAGTAAATCATCACTGTTCTGAGCTGTTCTGTGCAAAACAAAGCTTGTGGAGAAATTGATAGTGCCTTTAAGAAATAAATCTTCTAATTCTTTATTTCTGTCACATTGAAATTGCATTTGGCAGTGTCATGTTTGTATTACTTGTTTAGAAGTGTGGATGTAATGAGAAGTGGTACAGGGGAAGTTGTGTTTACTGCCCTTAACATTTGGGGATGTTGGAACTGACACCTGTATGGAATTCACAACTTTGATTTGTTTATCCCTGCAGGGCAGCATTTCAAGTTTTCCCTGTAAATCAGAGCATGCAGTCTTGTTATGGACCATATCCTGTGAACTGGTTCCATTGGTATTTGTGTATCTAAAACATTTGATTTGAACCTTACTGGAGTCACATGAGTTGCACTTTAATTATAATAGTGGTCTGGCCAAATTTATTAGAACATCCATGTTTTGAGGCAGATTTAATTAATTTAATAATTATAAAAAATTTTGACTGAAAAGTTCATTTAGATCTTGTTGCCTGTATAATCCTCATGCTCTCAAAGCAGTTTTAACAGCAACTTGGTTAATTTCTATCCCATCCTGCAGGATGTGGGAAGCCATCCCCGTTTATCCTGCATTACAAAATTAGGACTATCAGACTTTCAAGAGTGCAAAATATAAAGGAGATTGAGATTTTCCTCTTTATTCCCATAGGTCTTTGCCCTCTCTCTTTTCTTGCAGGTAATAAAAATCTAAGCCCTTTAAGTGTGGTAAGATGGGAAAGTATCCACTCGTGTTTCCTGGTGGGATCCTATGGAGCACTGTGCTGAGATTTAGATTATTTAAAAGATATTTATGCCCTGTTGGTTTTTTTTTTTTTTGCATTTCCAGATGCATTTAAAAATAAATAAGTGCTTAATGTCAGGTTTGAGCTGTGGACAGTGTGAATGAAGATTGCAGGGTGGAGCCCCATTTCAAGACATGAAACAATGGTATGTGTAAAGAAAGAGAAAAATAAAAGTGAAATACTGCGATATTAAAATCCTTGCTACTGTAAAATTAGTTGTATTTTATATATATTGATTAAAATCTACTAATATATTTGGTGCATTTTTATTAATTTATATCATTAACATGCTGGCAAAATGACCATGTAACCAACTGAGAAGAAACCCCACTCTTTGCTTGAAGACATTATTGTGAAGAACCTTTAAGATGGGGTTAGATATACATACATATATATACACACACACATATATATGAACATATAAGTATATAATGATATATTAAAATAGATAATATTTATACATATAAACCAAAAATAAAACTGTATGATGTATGGATGCAGAGCTGGTCTGTATTAGGACTGTGCTAATTTGTGATGACTGTTTCTGTGGTACCGATGGTACCAAAAAACCCAAATTTGGTCCCAAAACAAATAGCCATTTTCAAGTTCCATTGTTGATACTCCGGGGTTTTTTTTTTCTTTAACTAGGGCTGAAAGATCTTTCTGAGCTGTAAAAACCCAGTTGGGTGTAAATATCCTGTTCATCTGCAAATGCAATTCCCGTCCCACATTGTGTAATGTGCAAAAAGTCGGCATTTTACAGACTGCATTTTGGTATGGAGGACTAATTACAGACAAGCTCACGGTCATCTGAGCATGTAATTATATTTATTGATTAAAATAATTCCACAGTTTCATTTTTCACCCACTTAAACAATTCCTGTCAAACCGTGTAAACCAGAGCGCTGAAGGATTCCCTTAAACGGATCTGGCGATGCAACAGGTGGCCTAATTACTTTAGGTAGGTCCATTGCACCCAAATTCGGGGAGGAGAAGCTGAAGACACAAGTAGGGCTATGAGTGACTTCCACAGAGGGAATCAGGACATCTGGGGGCTCAGTCACCAACTGTTTCGATGAACTGCCACCTCCTAAACTGGGGCTCGGGGGAAATCTCGTATCCCGTGTTAACGTTCCCTGTCATGGCCCCGGGGAATGGGAAAGTATTGTTAGGTTCTCCCTGTCAGGATTCATGTAGGCATCAAATTGTTGGACAATTAAATGGCAGAAGTCCTGTCCTGGTGAGTTAGCAGGGACATGGAGTTACTCCAGAAATGTGGTTGTGTTATGCTTGATTGTCACCAAAGTGGGTGACCCGATAGGGTGGCCCTGTCACTGCAGGCAGGACTTGTAACTACTGCTGAGGCTGCCAGGCACTTCCAGCCCTAAAGGCCTATTTTCAGCTGTTCACAACTTTGTCAAAGGAGCTTTGCAAACTAAATTTTTCCATGTTTCATTTGGTGTCTGCCTCTGTCTGAATTCTCTTCAGAAAGTTTCAGCCAGAGCATTTTAATGTCTTCCAAGAACAAGACTAGAGAAAAATACATTGTTTTACCCATGCTACAAAAAACACTGGCAATATTTTTTTTCTGAAAAGTTGTAGTTGCCCCTGTCAGGGATATGTTAACTCTTGTTCACATCAAGAAAATTATGCAGCTACCTACCACGGATTCAAGGGATAAAAGATCAGATGCAACGGGGAAATGAGGATAAAGAAACTGGCAGGGAAAAAAAGAAATCACAGTAAGGTTTTAGGCAAAGAGGGTAAGTGGGCCATGCATTGTTAATGAAAGGCAAGCTGGACTGCACCATGTAGGAGAACTGGCTCTAGGAGTGGATGAGAGTGGAGACACGCTAGAGGAAATCAGGATATTTTGGACTATCAGCAGACAGGATGAAAGTGGAGTTGGAAATATATGACCTGAAACATTCTATGACTCTGTGACCAGACTGAAATTGGGGGGCTAAGACTTATTTAGCAAAGTGCTTTGACTTGGGATAAGGAAGTCCAAGGAACTGTCAAAGGGATAAGAACTGCAAAAAATGTTCATTGCATCACTGTTCCTTTAAAACATTGCTATAAATCCTGGAAACTTAAGTATCATCCTTATTTTTTTGGCTGTCAGCAAATTTCTGGTTTTGCTGGTGAAGCTTTGTATGCTGAGCATATTATGCTGTTGTATTAATAGGATGCAACAAAGTTGAGCACTGACATTAAGAAAGTAATAGATTTAAGGATTTATATTGCAATTTCTGCTCTGTTCCCTGAGTATCATGACAGCTTCTTTTGCTCATTTGTTGCACAGGATGAAATGCTCTGGGACTGAAGCTTGCAGGGGCAATGCTTTGAATCCATAGCTGACTATCCCATAGATGTGGAGCTTCCACCTATGAGATGTGAATGCTCTGGGTGTATGAAGAAATTTAAAAACATTTATTTAGAATGGAAGCATCCACAGCATTTAGGGATGTGTGGGAGACTTTTAATTTTGTGTGTTGGCCTTAGATCCTCAGGCTGCATATCAGTGGTACATGTCTACATATTTTTTTTTTTTGGAAAGGCCCAGGTAAGTTTGGAACCTGGGTCCTGTATTTAAAGGAATATTTGAACCTAAGTCTATCCTGTGTGAGTTTAGACCCATTTCTTGACTGCCCCCCCTTTAAAAATTGGCAGCCTTAAAACTCTTCATTCTTATGAGGTGGAGAGTCTCTATTTTGTTCTTTCAAGAATGTCTTTTTCTTTGCCACTAGGTTATAAAAGACCTCCAAATAATTAGTGCTCTTTCCTGGGAATTATTACCAAATCATAAAGTCTAGAATTAATTGTTTCTCCTCCCTAGTCATTGTATGAAGACAAATTCATGGAAGAAGGATTCATCAAGGGCTATTGAGTGCAGGAAATCCTTGTGCTAGAGTGCTGAGAGCTGAAAAGGGTATTAAAGAAGCATCATAAATGCTTGTCCTATTCTTAGTCTCTTTGTAGACATCCCCTGTCATTATGATGGGAAAGGGTGCAGAGTTAGCTGATTTTGCAGGGTTCTTCTCTGCTACAGAATTTCTCTTTGCATTTGAACAATGAAAATCTGTCCATTTTGTTATTTAGAAGAGGTCACTGGAACAAATGTTTTTGGAAAAACTGGCTTCAACTGGCTGTGTCCTGGACAAAGCAGCGTTGTGCTAAAACGATGGAGAGGAGGATGGCAGGCAGAACTGGGAGCTGCCTGCAGACATGTGACTTCCACACTTTCTATGCTGGTCCCAGAGCAGGTTCTTCCAGGAGCATCCCTAGTGATGAGATTTTTGGTTCTGTGTCTTGCTCCCTTGCCTCTTTCCTTGGACGTGCTTTCCTTGGTGGGTGCCTCAGACCGAGCACAGCGACTTCCAGATTTTCAGTCCCTGCGAAATGTCTCCCACCACGCCTACGTTTAAAAGGGCACAGGATCCAGCCAGCTAATTTGTTCCTAGGCAGTTAAACTACTTCACATGAGCTCCAGACCCTGGAGTAGGTTTAACATACTATTTAAAGAATATGTGAGCAGTGTTGTGTACGGGGACGGATCTGTATCTGTCCTAGAGTGATAATCTAATTGGAGGTCGTCCTTTGTGTAACCCTGTTAACATTTTAGACTATTCTGGGAAACACCAAGGCCCAAGTACTGTGGAATGCAGTTAGGAAAAACAGTGTTTTCTCAAATATTTCAGATGTGGAATATTTATTTTGTAGCCAGAGAAACTTGTAACCGAGCAACTGACCATGAGTAGGATTGGCTGCCAACTTGAAAAAAAAGGAACAAAAAAACCCCTACTTACCTCTCCTCAGGCTGCATGTGAGAGTTTACAATGCAACCAGGAGAAATTTATTACAAAAAATCCATTTGACAGGATTTGTCCTTAGTGGTCTCAGGTCAGTCAGGTCTTTTCCCTTCACCTGCCCCTGAGTCATGTAATTGACAGAAGAAGCCACTCTAGTGAAGGTATTGGTGCAGGAAAACCAATCACTTTCAGATCCATCCTATCTTGAAGACTTTTTTTCAAACCCCTGGATAATGGAGTTCAATTGTTCATTCTTCGTTGGTCCAAAACCAGGCAAGGATACTACTTGGGATTCTGCTCAGATTATTTTATTGACTGGATATATTTGCTTGAGCAGGCTTCCAAAGAGGCTCATGTATTACTTGTTTTCAGAATTCAGGTACCCAAGCTGTTTTTTAGAGGAGCTAAAGATGCTCAGCTTGCATACAGTTGGATGAAGTTCAAAAAGGAAACTTGGAGCAACGCGGTGGTGAGTGTTCCACACAAGCAAAGCATTTCCTGCCGCACAAATCTGAATGGATGCGGAGTGTCTGTCTGGGGAGCTGTTGGTAAACAAAGCTGCCCATTTCACTGGATGCAGCTGGAGCAAGCAGTCATTCTGGATTAACCCTGATGTTTTGGAGATTCACTCACAGCAGTGGGAATGGCTGTAATCAATGCTTCCACTTCTGCTTCTGGACTGAGGCCTCTAGCAGCCATAATAATGGGGGGAAAGCATTCATTAAGTGCTCTTTTGAAATAGAAATGGCCTGTTTGACCACAAATGGGCACAATAGAAAATTCCACCTGCCTGGATAAAGGGGAAGGGGAACACGAATGTTGCTTGATACAAGAATCAGACTTGTAGCGAAGTCTGACGGAGAAGCAGGTCACAACACTCTAAAAAGATCTGTGAATTTGGTTTCACAGGCTGTGAATTTGGTTTTGGAGCAGGCTCAGTGGTGCTTCAGAACTTTCCACAGGATATCTGAGCACTGTTTCTCAAAGCATGGATCTTTGGGGGTTTCTTGGAGACACCTAGGAAGCCCCTGTTTATCTGTTTGTCCACAGTGTGTTGGTTTATCTTCTCTTTGTTGTGTGGCCAGTGCACTTCCATGCTTCGCTGCCTACTTTGGAGATAACTGCTTGGGTTCCTCCTAGGAGAGGTCAGATGTCAAATTCTTTCTGTTCCCGAGCACAATAGAAGCTGGCCCGTGAGGCTGCTGCTCTGCCTCCTAAAGCTTCCTCTCCAGCCTTGGCTCTTCTTCCCACTTTGTCCCCCTCCTTCAGAAAACGCCTGTCAGTTGACCTCATTTAGCAGCCAAGGCCCCCACATGGTGACATCACCTGTTCTGCAGCGTGGTCTTCAGCTGCTGGTGAAGATTGTGTGCACACATGGTGGCCTGGTCAGCTTCAGTGACCACAGATGATTTTAAAATTGCAGTGGGACATCAGGCATTTTTGTGGCTCCCGGGTAGTAACTGGAAAGTTGAAGTGGTGGATTACTTGAAAGAAAAAGAAAAAACCTATTTCAGATTTATTTCAATCACACAAGAATTATGATTCTTCAGTAAGACAGGAAAAGATTTACTGGACATGAAGATAAAGATGCTTACCGTATTTCTGGTGTGCTTGGGGGAATTGGTCTCCCTCCAAATTCTACTAATGGTGTTTTTCTGTAGCTAAGAGTATGTGTAACTTCTGTGCTGATTAGTTTGAGATTTTTATTAACATAGTTATATTTCTGGAAAAATTTTCGAGGTTTCAGGCTGGATTCCAAAAATGTAGAGTTATTCAAAGTGTAGTTCTCTACCTTAAAACCACATAGATTTACTTGTGGTGCAAGATACTGCATGATTATCAGTGATGAATTTAGTTTCTGTCATCTAAGTGTTAGTGTTATTAACAAGAAAATAAGTTCTACAGATTATGACACTGAAATGTATAACCTTTTGATGTAATTTTATGTAGAAATGGGTTTTCTGTAGAAATGTGTTCTGGGCAATCTGTGTCTCTATTAGTGTCTCTAGATCAAAAATGTAAAGACATTTTTGTGAAATAAAAGGGTTTTTTCTCTTAAATATTAACAGTTTTTCAGCAGAACTGTGGTCCTGGTTCTTTCCAAGTTCCCCCTCAGCCCATTACCTGGGAACTGTATCTCCCAGAAATTCATCACTGGCTAGGATCAGTGCTGCTGGTGTTGTGTGTGGAAAGGGAGAAACCTTTCCTGAACCTGTTTGTTTCCTTGTCTTCAGATCACACTGATTTCATTTACAGGAGAGCTGGAAATCCTGCAAGTTCTTATGCAACTCATAGCTCATTGCATTACATAGGTGAGCAAAATCACTGAAAAAATGTGGTCTCCTGAAATGTCAGTTACTTCCCAATATTTACTCCCACCAGTGAAATCGTAAATTTTGTTTGTTTTGTTTTGTTTTGTAGTACAAGGGATATAATTTCCCAGATTAAATCAAGTGTTGACACACCTATGGTTTGCATTAAGTATCAGAATTTTGGCTTAGCAATTTAGCACCTTGACCTCAATAGAATAGATGTCCCATTGTACTTGGTGTCTATTAATTAATGAACCTGTTTTCTCCATTTGCATAGAATTTTAAATTAGGTGAATCTAAAGAACATGACATCAATTTTTTTTTTTTTTTGGATGACAGCATTTCAGTTTATTTCCCGAAAACTTTTTTTTTTTTTAATCACCAAAAGCAGCAGAAATCTTTAAAATAATGCAGATTTTGACTGCCTAAAGATCTAGCCTAGAAATACTGTTCTGTCATCTTGTTGGTGTCACAGAGTAGCATGAGGAGGGAGCTGAGGCAATAGGGTCTGGTTTTGCTGTCCAGTCATGAACAAGGTTAACAGCTGATGAAAGCATGACCCAGTCCAGCGCTCTGCCCAAATCCATGACCAGAAACATGGCTGCCTGTTGGGTTTTAACAGATAATTTTGAATAACAGATACTACAGGGTTTTTTGTAAGACTGGGAACCACGCATTCCCCCTCTTGATCCCAACAGCTACTACAGCAGTGCCAGCTGAAGCTTTCCTGGCTCTAACCTGGGCACAGTGGCTGTGGCCCATTATGCATTATTTTGTTTGAAAACCCCATGTACTTTGTGCTCTCACTACGTGCAGTGGCTGCTCGGAAGGTCCTTATTAGTCATCCTGGACCGGGCTCCTGGCTGTGCTCTTGGAGGTTTTGCTCTGGATTTGTACCACGAAAGTTACTTTATGACTGAGGCAATCCTCTGGTGCCCCTCTGTTCCTGTGCTCCAAAGGGTGCAAAGCCATAAGCGTGGTCAAAATATCCCAACAATGCCTGAAACCTGTGCCAGCTCTGAGCCACTGACAGCTGAAGGGAAGCAGAGCAGCTCTGAAGATGCTCTGCTTTCCCTTGGGGTTTGACCTGGAGGAGCCTGGCAGGGTGTACCTGCCCTGACTCCACTCTGGGATATTTTTCTGTGTTTCAAATGCTGCTCAGAGCCTGGCTCAGTGTATGTGTGCTGGCTGTGGCAAGGCTCAAGGTTTCTGAGTGCTTTCTGAGTGCTGGATGCACTCTGCCTGTGGCTGGGGCTGCTGTGGATATATGCATAAGCTACAGCTCGTAAGTAGAAAAAATAGAAGTGAGTCAATTAGCAGAAATGTCTTTTCACACTTCTCATGGTTTGCAGTTAAGTTTTATTTATTTCCAATAAAATGCATAGGTGCGCCTAATGCAAAACTGATATTAAATCATGTGTCTGCTGAAATGTTGCTTCTGCTTTTTCCAGGATTGGAAAGTACTGAAGTATTTTTATTTTTCACAAAAGATAGTGTTTGAGGGTGGTGCTAAGTCATTGCCAGATACTCTTAGTTACTTTTTTGTCCCATTTTTACTTCTTCTGCCTGTCTTTTGAAAAATTGGGCTGCACAGCCTTTGGTCACTTGTGGAATAGTCAGAGCAAAGTATGATATTCTTAGGCTCCACTTTCCCAAGGTTTCCTGAAGGAGTCTCTGTTTATCATTCAGCCTGCAGTGCCTGTATTGGGTTACACCAGGAATCTGGAAAGCTATATGGGAAAATCTGTCAGGCTGTGAAAAGATCTCAGGATTTGAAATTTTATGGACCATGCTTGCTAATGCACGTTCCATATTTCAGGGTGTCTGGCTCCCCTTGCTCCGGGTAAGGATGTGACGTGGAATGTGTTGGCATGTTTTGTTACAAGCACTACTGAGCTGATAAACAATGCCATGGAGCTGGGGAACTGCCAGAGAGGAAATCAAATCCCATGAAGGAATAAATTACAGTGACACCTACTAGCGTTGGTACAGCTAAAGGTCAGTCCCCATTTACAGAACATGATCTCTAATACAGCGAGGAACACTGGTGTAACTCCTTTTCCTCCACAGCATTCCAGTAAAATACCAGTTTAGGAGTGGTGCCCACGTTTTTCCTGTATGCAAATATTTGAGAGACTCTTCTACAGGTTGGAACTTCAGCTGCTGCAAATCAAATTCATGCTCCTAAGAGGGTTTGCTTTCAGATTTTTCAGCAGGACCTAAGTTTGCAAGTGGCCAAGTGCAGTAAATGGACTTGCATCAAATGCCCTGTGTTGTGCATGTATCAAGTATAGTGTATATTTCATGTGCTTTGTAAAAAAGAAAAAAAAATTAGCCTTTGCACACACAGTTTCAAGAGTCTAAAACTGTGGATTGTACTGAAGAGACTTCTCCCCCTGATCTTTAACTTCAAAGTGCCCTGTAAGGTTACCTGTGAACCCTGGTAAGATAACTTAAAAATAAGACCAAAACCCCCAAAGTCCTGGGAAATGGAAGGAGCTTCCAAAATAAAAAAATGGCAATGAAAAACATAAAACCACTTTATTCTTTTCCCCTCTTTGCTCAATGTACTCACCAGGTGAATCAACCTTCCTGACTACCTCTTAAACAGGTGGGATGTTAAGAGCAAATCTATTGGTGTGTGGTTGACAGATTGGATTTTTTATGTGTATGGGCTTAGAGAAAGGGAGGCATAAATTCCAAAGCTGCAGGAGTTTGGCTACACAGCCACATCCAGTACTGGTTCTATTAAAGAAGAGTCCAGCTTTAAATGTGCAGCATGGAGTCAAAGCCAGTCCCCCAGGCAGGTGTATACAAAGCCATTTGAGTATTTTTTACATCAAAACAAAGGTGGCAAATCTGGCTTAGAAGGCAGCAGACACCCCATTCACATCCAGTCACTCCTGTGGGTTCAGGGAAAGACCTCTAAGTAATAAATATTCCTCCATACATGCACAAAAAAAATATCAGTTTGTCTGCTGGATGGAATTCTGTGGCCTGGTTTATGCAAGTCAGACCACAGTGTTGTAATTTGACTGTAAAATGACTTAAAATGACTTTTTTTGAGTAACTCTCTTCTTTGTCCATTAGCTCCCTATTTAAAATAGTGGTAGTTATTTAGAAGCTACCATGGATTTATTCACCAAGAAAAATAAAAGAGAGAAATACTGGTCTGGGGCAGCCACTGCTCGCTTGGGAAGACCATCCTTAAGAAGACATGGCCTGGGTTAAACTTCAGGCCCTCATAAGGTTATGAGTCTGTGATGAGATCTGGATAATTACTGGCTGGAGTGAATCCCTACCCACACCTAAGCTTGTGCACATGGATTCATGGATGCACTCAAGGCAATGAACTATGGACATCTTCCCCTAACATTTGTGTTGTTTCATCAGGTTTATTTTCAGACCTTAGCAGTATTCAGACAGCACACTTTTTTATTTCTTGTTTAAAATATGAAGCAAATGCATTTTGAAACTGATCTATTTCCAAAAATTTTTTTCACCAGGCAATTAAAATATCATGTGCTATAAATATCTCTAAGACGCTATGGATGGGAAAGTTGCCAGTTTCACAAGTCACATTGCTTTCAAAAGTACAATGAATGTACAGTTCTCTGAACAGTCTGGAAAGAAAAGTCATTTTCCAGCTCTTAAAATCTTTTTTAAGCTTTTTGCAGTGCTCTGAAGTCAAATTATGATGATTTTAAAGACAGAACTGTTAAGTGCCAATGATTTGTCTGTACTGGCACACTTAAATTAATAACATGGTTGGGCCCATGCTTAGTATCTTAATTGTGCATATGAAATTCTTTTAAAGTGAAGCTAGCCAGAAAATGCATGCTTCTTATATTAAAAAAAATATTAATTCACGTTTTTTATATTAGAAACCCCCCCATCCCCCTTGAAATAACTTACACCTTTTTATTTCAGTGTTGCTGTTTCTGGCTAAGAAAAATGACTGTTTAGACTAGGAATTTAAAGAGAAGTCTGTAAAGGTTGACTCTTCTGCCATGATTAGACACCAGACTATTTTCCTGGACTTTGAAAATTGCATCTCTCGTGGCTTGATCAAATTGATTTCAATTTATAAGAAGTGAAAAAACGTCTCTTGAAATAATTTGTTGGCTTTAACGTGAAGTACTGTGAACCTGATGGCTTAGAAATGTTGTTGGAGTCCTGAATGTGATGTGGTTAACCAAAGTCACTAAGTGAAAGATCATAAGCCACTTAATTGTAATCTTCATGTGGTCAGGAAGATCTTCAGTGCAATGTACTAAAAATCAAAAAACCCCCTAACTATTAACACTCCACAGCCTGTAATTGTTATCTGAAAAGAAGGAAGAACAGCAACGAGGACTTAAGCTGAAGAGTAAAGCACCAGACATGGACCCCAAGTGCACCTGCCATTTTTATACACAAACAAGAGGGGGAGGTACTGAGGAAACAGACCAATAGGGGAATGAAGGGTAATGACAGGCGACCAGTCAAGGAAAGGCAGGGGAGGCAAACCAAGACAAACCAATCATAACCCAAGCTACCAAGAACTTTCTGGAACCAAATACATAGTAAATGAAGTTCATAACTATGCACGAACTAGCAAACCAATAGGAACCAAGAAACCAGGGAAAAATCCAAAAAGGGAGGAGGAGACATTGTAGGAGTGACACCCAGTGGGAGGCTACCTTATACTTCAGTCTTGCCCTCGGACCCGACCTCAGGGCAGGAGTCCCAGGTGGGAAAATCCACCCACTTGATGTCTCCCAGCCCACCAGTAAGCCGGACCACTGCAACATCTCCTCCTTTTTTCTTAATGAATTTGAAAAATAATTGATCACAACATTCTTAATGATACAAAATGAAAAAGAGATGGACAATATAATCAGCAAGAAAAACCCAATGTCCTTCGCTAATGAGGCCCACCACCCTGAGAGTTCCCATCCCGAAAGTAAATCTTCAGTCTAAGTTCTGGACTCCTCCTTCAGTTGGTGAACAAGATCCTTCATCCCTTGCAAAGCTTGGCAGACGTCTGGGGCTCTTGATGACACCTTAAATCAGCATAAGCCCTGGAACTCGTGGCAATTGTGGTTATACAACAGCAAAAGATAGTCTATACCCATGCGATTTTGTAATGTTGCCTTCCTGGTAATTTCCTCGTCTTTGAGGAGGTTGCTGACAGCAGCTGATGTCAAATTGGCACCCCAACACTCTAGGGTGCCCAATTCCCCTAGAGCCTTCACTGCGGCCACCCAGGGCACTAAAACGGACACAGCAGAACGATGGAGCCTAGGTCAATGGAAAATTTCAGAGTGACAGTTGGCATCCAAATCATCAAAGCTGCATTTTTAGCCTTTAAGTTCAATTGCATTCTTATTATGCCAATATCCTGTCACATTTTTGCTTTGCCAGTCTAAAATTTTTGACATGTTGGGAGTAAACAGCGTCAGCTGCCCTGGTGTGCAAGGCCCTCCCAGAAGGCAAGAGGGGATACCCGCCCAAGCGCGGTCACCACACACCAAGAACAGGCCCTTTGGTAACTTCCAGGGTGCACTGTCCAGAGTGGATGGTATTTTATTGTGTGCAATGTTCTTGCACCAATTTACTGCCTTATACACTGGATGGTACTGGGCAAGGCCAGTGTACAACTCCTTTTGTGTGGTAGGTGTAAACATGAAATGGACACAGAATGGAGCAGAGGTGGAACCAAGGAGCTCGAAATATGCTGGTTCATCAGACAGTCAGGGGAGGCTTGGCACCCACTGTCTCCCAAGGATCAGTGGGTTTTTAACTACCTGTGGGATTTCCACAGTCTGCGTAGCAAATGACCTCCCGGTTTGGTCTGCAAGCTGACACATCCCATGCACCCGAGCCTTTTCATTGTGGGATCTGAAGAGGGCAAGCAAGGGCGAGGGGTACCCAGAGGAGTTGACAGGGATCCCCACCAGGCAGGTTGACATCGGGTCACCAGGGTTAGAGGTGCTGAGACATACATGATCTTGTCCCATCGACTTCGCCAAGAGCACCCAGACATTGGATTTAGGTTGTGGGATGATCCAAGGTCCACCAGTTGGGATGCAGGCGAGGAGAAGAACCAAACTGGTCAGTGGGATGAGGCTGCTGATGGTAATGAATACAGGATGGTGAGCCATCTCTATTTGTAAATAAAGCAGACAAAGATGAGATCCAGAATACAAGGGAATGGATAAGGAGTATGGGATCCAGGAGGAGAACAACTCAGGGTAGAACCTTCCAGCGTCTGCGCCACCAAGCAACTGTTGTCACATCTTTTAAGTTCGCAGGCTTAGGGCCATACGGTTTAACCCATTTGGCAGGGATCCACCTCAGCCCCTGGGGGGTGGACACACGTGCATATCCACGACCCCAGGTGATGAGGTGGAATGGTCGCTGCACTTGCTGAGTCTCAGGGTCCCTAATCAGAACCTCTGGCTGCTCCACCAGCTTCTGCTTGCCATGATTGTGAAAATGCCAAATAATGGCTGGCTCGGGCTCTTCAAACGAATTATTAAGAAAGTTAATAGTGAAGAGCGCCTTTGACAACCTAACCACTGGGGAGTTGATCTTATCTACTCTGCCCTGTTGTAGGAGGACCCTTTTAATATCTTGATGGGCCCTCTCAACAATGGCTTGCCTGGTTGGGGAGTGGGGGATCCCAGTGGTATGAAGAATCCCCCACTGTTGGCAGAAGCGCCCAAATTCCTTAGAGGTGTAGGCAGGCCCATTGTCTGTTTTAATTTCCTTTGGCATTCCCAGAACAGCGAAGGCTTGGACAAGGTGTTTTGTGACATCCCTAGCCCTTTCGCCAGCATGGGCGGAGGCGAACATGGCTCCAGAAAAAGTGTCAATAGTCACATGGACATTCTTCGATCTACCAAACTCTGGAAAATGTGTGATATCCATTTGCCACACCTCCCTGCTGTTAATGCCTCTCTTATTAACCCCACTGCCAAGAGAACCTGGTGACTGGTACTTTTGGCAGCTGGGGCATGTAGCCACAATGGCCTTTGCCTGGTCTCGTGTAAGATGGAACATGTGGACCAGGGCAGGCACATTTTGGTGGAACATGGCATGGCTGATCTTCGCCTGCTCAGACATCAAGGGGAGCTTCATGAGCTCCGCTGGAGAGGCCAAAATATCGGCCCTCCAGTTGCCTTTGGCAACCTCCCCTGGCAGTTCGGTGTGCGATCTTATTACGTGCATCACATCAAATGGTTGCTCCTGGTGGGACACCAGCTTTATTAGGTTTGAGAGCAAACTATAGATTCTTTCATTAGATACTTCTTTTAGCAGAGCACCCTTGGCTCTCATAACTACTCCGGCCACATAAGAGTAATCTGTAATCAAATTGAAAGGTTCAGGGAACCTCTCAAAGGCTCTGACAATGGCCTCTAATTCAGCAACGTGAGGAGACCCTTGGACCACTTCAACATCAGACTCCCACTTCCATATCTTCGGATCCCTCCAGGTGATGACCCACCTGTGGGATCTTCCAGAGCCATCCATAAAAAGTGTCAAAACATCTTTGATAGGTGTTCTGCTCTGAATCTCTCTAGGTAGAATGTAAAACGCCTCATTGAAAAGCCTGTGTTTTGGTCTCTGACTTGAAATTTGACCGGAGTAGCTGTCCAAATCAAATTGTAAATTTTGGTTCGTCTGGATCAGATGTTCCAATTGATCCGAGACGGGCCCTACCCTTGATGATGAGGCTGGCTATTAGTTCCTGTAGCATGGTGATGGTTTTTGATGGTTGGTGCGGAAGGAACACCCACTCCATGATGATCAGAGAGTCCTTCTGCCCCTCATCCCATTGAAAGATGAGGCTGTGGAGCTGTGGCACCCTACCTGGAATGATGAACTGAAACAGTAGGTGTGGCAGACACCGATGCACCTGCCTGGAGCCCATCGCCTCCTCTGCCTTTCTAATGGCTTGCCTTGCTTCTGCTGTCAGGGATCTGGGCGATGTCAAGTCCCCCACTCCGGTTAATAAATTAAAGAGCGGGGCCAGGTCCTCGGACGTAAGCCCCAACCAGGGCCTCACCCAGTTTAGGCTGCTGCAAAACTGGTGGAGCTCTTGCAGGGTTCTTGGGTTGTCATTGATTTTCCTGGCCTGCAGAACAATAGAAGTTTCAGTTATTTTTAGTCCCAAATATTTCCATGGAGACATTAGCTGCAACTTTTTAGCCTGGAGTTCGAAGCCCCAGGCCTCAAGTGCCTCGATGGCCATGCACAGCGTCTGTTCGAGTGTGTCATCACTGGGGCAGCACACCAGGACATCATCCATGTAGTGAAGGATGGTGGCCTTGTCCACCAGTGGGCCGGACCACCGCAACACTACAAGGAGTCTGTCTCAGCCCAGGAAAGGGGAATAGTTTCTTTCTTCTTCTGTACTGATGTATGAACAGAGGAGCAGACATTCTGGCTGAGTTTGCAATCCTGACTCAACTTCAGCCAGAAACTTGGCTGATGGGGCTGTTTTGGAGCATTAGATGAAGCAGGGAGCTGCCTTGGGAGAGGCAGGGGCACAGTGAAAAAACCCAGCAATGGGCATCCCTTCTCCCAGCCCTTGGTTCATGTAGGCATACAGCATAAATGACTTTCAAGGTGAATTTTGAATGTTTTCTCAGGAAAATATATGTCTGTAAAATGAGAGTATTTTCAGACAGAGGAAAGACAGCTCCAAAGTTTTTGAAGAGGAGGATCTTCTGCAGTGATGCCCTTTTGAATACCAAGCCTTTGTCTCCTTTATCTTACCTAACCTCTCATTTTATTCTGCTTTGGCAGTGAGAAAGGACCCTCACAGACTTCAGAGGAACATTTGTGCACTCTGCCTTCAGTGTCATATGGCGGATGTGCTGTTTAATTTAATTTAATACTGTTTCTCCTGGTACTACACTGCACTTCAGGAACGATGTCAGGAGAAATGGGTTAAACTGAGAATCACATAGGTATGGATGCATGCATGCTGGGGGTTATTATTGCATCCTGGTCTGCAATATTTTTGGAAAATTCTCTCTCAAATCTTTATTGGAAATTGTATGTGGAAAAAAAAAAAACCCAAAGCAGTTATTTCTTCTTTTCTCATGCTTAGTAATGTGGTATATAAATATGACCAGAGCAATGAGCATGAGATTTCACTGCAAGTGCTGAGGGAGTAATAGATGGGAATTAGCAAAAGAATAGGAGGAATGAATGGGGATATGCACTGAGAGTTTATTCTCTTTGAAAGATGATCTCTTCCTGAGTTACTGAATAGCTAATGGCTGATACAAATGGTCGGGGATAGGATAGATTGCCTCAAGATTGATGGCTGACTGTTGTTGGTCTAGGTTTTTAATCCAGGCTTCTGCTGGAATGCAAAGTTCCTAGCTCAAGATCAATTATAAAAGGACATCAAGAAGGAAAATACAGTCACGGTATTTGTCTGCTTCTCAAACTACCCAAGATGTGAAACTGGTTTTGCTTGCAGTGACATACCTGTTCATGCAATGTAATACTTCCTTACTGCAACCCTTTGCTTGAAATGAAAAGTAAAAAAAAAAAAACAAAAAAGTTTCTGAAACAGAGCACATTCCTTGCACTTTTTGATGCCTCGTGATGGTGTTGTCTACAAAGATAAATCCTGGGGGCTTGGGAGGTCACAGTAACAAAGCTGAGTGCCCGAGTCACTTGGGGTGGGCAGCACGTGCTCTTCATCTGAATTCATTTCACCACGCTGCAGAAATGCCAGGCTACAACAGGGGACAAAGGAATTGTACAGCAAGCAGAGATGGGCCTGAATCCACTGGCAGCTGTGAAGGGGGCACCTCAGAGTTTGTCTGAAACATATGCCTGGTCTTCACTGGCATTAATAAAACATGCTGCGACAGGGAATGGAGCTGGGTATGAAATCCAAACCTTCCAGTGTGGCTCCAAACCACAAGCCAGATAATGACCATGAAGCTGTTGTCTCAAGTGTAAGTAGTTCCTTACAATAATACCTGTTAAATTTCCTTTGATTTTCCATTAACTAAACACCAACATGGAGGTACACGCATAAGGAAGGCTGGGAAAAAGATAAAGCTATAACATTTTATGGGGAATTTTTAAAAATGGTGACTCCAAAAGAATGCATGCTTTTATTTTTATCTGCTTTTAGGTTCTGATAATCCCTCTAATATACAGAGCATGGAAGTTAGATAAATGCTCTATGCACAATTGCATGCATCAAATTTTGAAAATGTTTGCTCATTTTTTTTTCTGTGAAGAAGAAAAAATTTCTACTCGGGTCAAGTGTGACACAGAAGGCAATTACAGCAGACAATTGAGGCTGCTAATGCTGTTTAAGATGATAAAATCAGCAGTAGATGCAAATCAGATTAAATTTCCATACAAAATAAGGTTATTAATTTAATAACTTCCTGGCAATGGCAAAAGTCAAAAATAATTGAATCAGAGAAGGGAACTAGATTAATTGAGCACATAAATTCTTAACTACTGGGTCAGTTTTTGTTGAAATGCGTGACAATGCTAGTTATTAAATTTAAATGAAATCTTCCAACCAAATATCAAGAGCTGTGGCTTCCTGTACTTCCTTAGACAACCAGCTATGGTCAGAATTCCATACAAGTAGAGAAATGAATTTTGAAAGGTGGAAGTAGAAGAATTTTTGAAATTTATGTTACTTTTTTGTGGTTACTGAAGAATTCTCTTATACAGCAGATAGTGTTGATGCTTTTTCTGTTTTCCTACTCCCCATTATGCTCAAACAAGCCACCAGAATAATCTTCTGTGGAATATGTGGCCATTGGACTTGGAGGTGATGTGCATAACTTTGGAGTCTATCCCTGCTCTTTTCTTGGAAATAAAATGCACATCCTACTTCCTCTGCTCTGTCTGCCCCACAGAGGTTGCCTAACTTGTGAGTTTGAGCTATGAGACAGGACATCCTGTGTGATTTCAGCAAGTCCATATGGTTCTCCAGTGCTTTTCCCAAGGTGAGGATTAGAGAACATCAAATGCTGCTTGATGGAGAGAGGAAATCTTGTGTAATGCTTTTGTTCTGCTAACTCCTATGTAAAGAGCTGCCTGGGAGTTTTGGAATGGAATCTGTCATCACTATAATCCTGCTCTGGAAAATTGTGATGGAGACAGCAGAAGCAGTGATGTCATTGGCTGTCTGACACAGTCACTGCCCACAGCAAACTCATCTCCTCCCCAAACTTTCCTTTGTCTCTGACATTTGAATGCCTAATTGGCAAAGCTTATTGGTGTTGTTTTTTGGGGTTGTTTTTCTTGTTTGTCTTTTTTTTCTTTCTTTCACAGCTGAGTTAAAATTCAAAACACAGATAAGTGATAAAAAGGCTAATACAGAGGAGGGTCTGTTCAACACTCTCTGCAGACTTCAGAGGAATTTTTGTGCACTCTGTCTTCAGTGTCATATGGCAGAAATTCTTCTCTGGTCTGTACAGTGCAATAAACAAACCTCCTGGGTATTAGCTTTAGATTTTAATACTTCTACTCACAGTCCATGGCAAGAGGTGGAACTGTAAGAAAGAAGCAATTTGCTTTGTAAGGGTTCTGGCCTGCCCCTTGTTGTCACAGCCACCTATTTATTAAGGACCTGTTGCCATGTGGGGCAGTGGTAGTTGTGTGACATCATTCAAAAATGCTATTTATACACTGTGTCCAATTGTGTTGGACAATCACGTTTGGTTATTATCATTCCATGCCTTTGTAAAGGAAGTGAGAAGAGATCCTATGCTGTAGCCTTGATTTAATGGTGGATTGCCCTTTTTCCTGGGTAAGTTACCTGTTCGTAAGGCAGTGTTGCAGGTTGTGCTTTATGGATTGTACATTTGTGTTTGAACATCTTTAGATCTGCACTGAGCTATTGTTTTATGGATTATAACTTTGCATATTACAGGGTGCCTTGTTTTTAGAGAAGATAATCAGAGGATGGCATGATTTTGGTAATGGCCGTGAGTGCTCAGCACCATTGAAATTTAGCCCAGGGAGATTGGGATTAAATATATCAGGAACACACTTCATCCCCATAATAATTCCTTCTTGCATGTTATACAAGTAAAGAACCTGCAAAATCTTGGGTGTTGTTAAAGCTGTACATAAAATCAGGAAATCAGGCAGCTGCAGGTATTTCTCAGCTCTCACACTGTTGTGTGCTCTGTGGCTCCCTTGCAGCTCCATGACAGGGTAAGAACTGCACTTCTCCATCCACATTTTTCCCTCTTGTCCCCCTGCTTTCCATGAGCATGAGAGCTGGATGGGAATGGAGGAGGGATGTGCTGAAGCTGTGTCCCTGACCTGGGCAACAGGAGGCCTCCCATGCATCCCTCCAAGATACTTATTTGATGGATGAGTTGGGTTTTTTGCCTTTTAGACTTTGTTTTCTGAGTATCACTGAAAGGTATTGCTTTCTTTTGTTTTCCAGCCTGATCCTTCTGTTGCTGGCATTATGTGTCTTTGATGAGACCACGGGGTGACAGTAGCGGTGTGAGGGAGAGAAGCAGGAGTGAAATGTGACCCATTTGTGTGAAGGGCCTGCCTTTTTTCCACCGAAACAAATATTAATAAATGGTCAAACTTCTCTGTTCAGTGGCTGAAATGATGTGGTTGCTGTGCACAATGGGCAGTTTAACTGTGTTCAGAACCCACGAACAGTGTGTCTACTGTTTTGTCTTGTGTCAGAGAAAAGTTAGCTGGGTGGATTGTATGGATCCATCAGAGTTCCAACACAGGAGAGGGACAAACTTTATCCTCATCACTGCCAGCACCAGCACCTGCAGGGGTTGTTGCCAGCTGAGTGGGAAGAATCCCAGCCACCATCTGAGATACAGGCATGAGGACTTGGTATCACTGTTACTTCCCAGTGGGTGTGATCAAGTGAAGGTGGTTTATCTCTTCCTGAGAGGTGTGTAGGTCAGTCCTGGAGCCTTTTTTGGGGGGAATAGGGAAGCTTGGCTTTAACCTGTGTTCAGGCAGTGTCCCACATTGTGAGTTTGAAAGTCAGCTGGGCTTTGGAATGAAGGTGCAGGAAACTTTGGAGACCCGTGGATGAAAAATGCTGCATTGGTGTTTGCTCTGAGACAGATCTTGGTTGTGTACTCAGACCAGAAAATACCACATCACATGCTGGCACTCTTTAAGTGCTGGAGTTTTTCCTGTGCACAGCTTTTCTGTTCATGATAAAGTGGAAGCAAGTTCCACAGAAGCAGCTGGAGGCTGAAAAGGTAAAGGTAAATCTCTAAGGTAAATCTCACAGCAAGGATTTATCAAAAGCAGGGCTGACTGTTTTTTAATGGAATATGCAGAGAGCAGCAGATAGCCCTGCAGTCTGTTGGAAACACTATACTAGATTTCAAGTCTTTAACTTTTTAACCTTTGCATAATTCCTAAAATCTTTTATGGTTTCACCAATTATTTGCTAAAAGTGCCTGTTGGTAACAGATAGTTTTCTTAAACAGCTTTAGCTCTGTTTCCACATGGACTGTGTGTTTTCCTGCTTTGGTTTTGATGCTCTTGAGTAATACTTCATGGTGGGGGTGAAGGGGAGCAGAGCTCCCAACTGGGAATCTTCAACACAAAAACTGTTCAAGGGTGATAAATCATTGGAGGCCCAGCATGTGATTAAAAGCTGTGGCCACCAGCAGTGACCCATGGGGCTGGAGGTATCAGTGACAGAGAGAGGGGGAAGTGTTTGGCATTCCTGATCGGAGGCCTAACCAGGGCACTGGAGTTTGTTTATGTTTCTGTTCCACCGACTCCTGTGAAATGCCCTCTGTCTGTGCAGGGAACACACATCGAGTCAGGGAAAGTATCCTTGGTATTTCTTGAAATGTCAAGGCACAGATCCTTGAAGGTAATGTGTGAGCGGAATTAGCTGGGACTGCAGAGTGAAAAGCACTCAGTTCAGGGCTCTGTGATTCAACAGTCAGCATCACATAGTTATTGCAACTTTAGGTGAGATTTGCACAGATCCACAGAATATTGTAAACATAACTCCTTTCCTCTCAGCTAAGTCCATCCTAGAAAAATTATTTTTGTTGGACCAGACACAGAGGCATCCAATCTCAGGTTCTACTTTGTACTTGGTTTAACAGAAAGCTTTATTGAATAAGAATAGAAAAAAGTCTGGCAAAACCCAGTTATGGTTTGACCTGATGTGATACCCATTTGGAGCAATAATGATACCTTTTGTTGCTGTGCACAAGACAGTGGAGGTATGGGAATATGGTTCTGGGGACATGGTTTAGTGGTGAACATGGATGGTGCTGGGTTAAGGGTTGGAATCTCTGATCTTAAAGGTTATTTTTTTAAACCTTAATGACTCTGTGATTCTGTGAAATAATTTCTGTGTGATGTTTTATGTATCAGCTATTTGCCAACAAAAGCATTTTCATCAGCAAGTACAGAGAACAGTTTGTTGCAAAGTGCTGGCAAGACAGCAAGGGTTTGGAAGGCAAAGAAGAGCAGGATGAGTGGGAGCCCCAAGGCCTCATGTGGTGAGGGTCCCTGAGTTATGTTGTAGAGAACCACAGGGAACACTCTTGGTTTGTTAAGTGGAAAAGGTCACAAGAATGGTCTTGAACAGATGAAAAGTCACAACAGTGTGGCACATAAGGTGCCTTTGGAGACAAAAGAGACTTGCATTGGTAAAAGGGCTGCAGAAACATCTTCTTTTTGAACGCCACACTGTTTTGATAGACTCTGTAACTGTTCAGAGACATCCTTTTTTCCCCTGTCAATTTATCCTGCAATGTGTGAAAGATGCTTCAAAATATCACCATAAATATTCCTTTATGGACATGTTGATGGATATGTTTGAAAGCAGCAACCCCAGGCTGCTCCAGAGAAAAAGGCAACAAACCTCAAGTACGTGTGAATATACAAGAGACTCCTTCCTATGCCCTGTACGCAGAGCTTGGCTCAAGGCCTGACTCAGAAGATTTTATGTTCCTTCCTGTGCTCCCTTTATTAGCTTGGACTGGATGTTTTCAGCTGCCTTGTAATACTGAACAACCAAGGAGCATCTCACTGTAAACTTCTTGACTTTTCACCAGCACCAGGAATGTCTTAAAAGTTTCACTGTGCCACAGATAAACAGGTGATTGTTGGATAATCGATGCCGCTCTGTGGGGTAAATGTGAGTGATACAGGCCCACCTTGTTGTAAAGGGAGAACATGACACGAGGAAGTTGGTAATAATTTGATGTAAAAGGACTCTTAGCAAGTTTGGGAACATTATGGTTGCCAGATGTGCTCTTCCAGATGTCAGGATTTCCTATGAAATGCTTTTTCCGGTCAGGAGGAGCGGTGCCTGTGAGTGTGTCAGAGCCTTTACATGAGGGTTTACCCGACCCCAAAGATTAATTCTGTAACATTTGCTGCACATTTTGCCTATTATTAGAAAATATTGTGATTAACTCCCAGCACAACCCTTGGCCATTCAGGAACACTTTGTGCACAGAGCTGGATCTGTCCTGCCAGGATGCTGATCAGTCAGTGACTTCCAGCATCCCTGTTGCATCTGAGTAACCTTAGAACATGATATAACCCCAGATGGTTTCAAACACTGCTGCTGCTTCAACTCCTTCTCCTTGGACTTCCCTAGAACTGTAGCCAGACATTTGTGAGCCAGTTATCACCTGCTGCAGAAGGGAGTTTGCTGATGCGGTGGAACCAAACTGAGTTTTTTCTCATGACCTCACAGCTCCTCCAGATTCTAAGCACAGAACTGAGTCCTAAACTTACATTTCTGTTCGAGTTCCTTCAAGTCACGTGGCTTTGGGAGTCAGTGCTTCTCTCCATCACTCTGCCTTGCCCTATCTCAGTCCCTGGACTCATCTCTGCCTTAGTTTTTCCCACTCGTTCTCATGTGAAAGCCTCAGGTCTCCAAATCCTTCACAGCAGGGAAGATCTGACAGGCCCTGCCCCTGCTCTGGATTTGGGGATTTGCCTTAGTTTGATGTGTCTGGATCCTTTGAAGGACCCAGGCTGAGTTGAATCCCTGTTACCTGGGATGTCACAACAACACACAGGGAGCACCCAGGTCTAAGATCTGACTGTAGAAAGGCCTTGGTAGAAGTGAGAAATGCATGCAAGCCTTGTGTGTCCCAGCTCAGTGCTTTATCTGCATAAATGAAATATTTGAAATGAAATGAAAACGAAATGTTTGTTTAAAATCTACTTGGTTATTAAAATGGTTTACTTAGTAACTAATGTGTATTATTTTTTAGTTTATATTCCAGTACCTTGCAATTTTCTCAAGTTATTTTCTACTTAAATTGATGGAGGAATAAGGCTGGAAGGGTCAAGAGACAGTCCCACGAACGGCCCAGTACTCCCAGGAGCATCAGCCATCCTAATCCATTCCTAAAAGGTTCTTGTTCTCCTAAGAATGATTGCTGTGTGGACCATGTCCCTTGACAGAGCCACACACTGCTACATGGAGCTCTCTGTGAGCACAGGCTCTCATTAATTAATTCCAAAATAAGCCTTCCTGACAACTTGTGGCTTTTATAGTGAGGCTTGAGCAATGTGGAGAAGTGTTTATGGGTTGGGTGCAATATTATTATGAAAAATATTTCTTATACATTCTCAGCATCAATCCAGTTGGATATTCCACATTCTGGCCTTGGCTACTGCTGGAAGCACACAGTTCTATCTCTTTTTAGATAGTTATCTGCGGCCACTTCACAATTATTCGGCTCGATTATTTATGGAGAGACTTCTTAAAACTCATCTGTTTAAAAGCCAGTCTGTGCTTATGGTAAATTGTCCTCTGGCTTTCTATGCTCCCTCCAGCAAAGTGATTCAGCCTGATTATGGGTAAAAAGGCAATGGTGTTGTGAAAACCAGCTTTTTGCAGACCCAGAGGGTCAGAGCAGTAGCCTGGAAATGTAGGGTCACCATGCAGAGAGGAGAGACCTTTAACAATTACATTTAATTTGACTGGCAATCAAACAGAAGTGGATGGCAAAGCAGGAAATGGTATCTTTAAGCACGATATGAAATAGTATTGCTGTCAACTTGGATAAGAAAATCTGCCTTTTTTTAAGCAACTACATATTTAAATAGCCTGCAGGGTCAAACAGCCTTTCCTACAGCCCTCTGATAGCTGGCCTGATAACAGCATAAACACTATAAATATCCTAAATCAATAATCCTGTATCACTGCTGAATGCAGGCGTGTTCACATAGCACAGCAGATGGGAAGAAAGCAAATAATATTTGTCTTGCCTTTCAAATTGATTTCCTGTTTTCAGTAAGCCAGAGTGTGTCCATATGTTAATCAGATTGCTAAGAAAGATCGCTCAGGGCAGCAGACTTTTACTTGACCTGCTTGGAGAAGGGGGGGCAAGGAAAGGAGGAGGAAGTCCTCCATGGCCCTAAAATATCTGTGGCAGGAGCTTCTACAAATGTGATGGAAATGCCTGTGCTTCCCTGGCTTTCCCTGGGAAGTGCTCTCCTCTCCTTCCTTAGGTAGATCAGCTTCACAGGGCTCAGTAAGCAGCAGGATCAGACCCCTTGGCTGAGGGCTTCTTAATCCTCCTTTGCTTTCCTTTTGGAGAATGTTTGCCATGATGAAAGCCTTAGCATCCTGATGTCAGGCAGAAAGATCCAAGGTCCCTGGGGAGTGCAGAGGCTGCAGCCCCTCTCCTCTGCCTTCCCTTTCCCTTCTGCAGTGCCAGGCGTTTTCCTGCTCCTCCGCACTGGCGCTGACACGTGGCTGCTTCAGCTGCAATGTGCCCTTCCACAGAACACAAAGGCTGTCCATAATGGCTTCCAAATGCACCTCCAGGTCCTGCTATTTCTCCCTTCAGACAGGAGATTTTAATTAAATTTAATGACAGATAGTTCAGAGACCATTTGTGTGCACATAAACTCCAGTGATGTTTATGGGCAACGTGCAACTGCCTGAGAGGAAGTGATGGCACCCTTGGTGTTCTGAGCATATTTTCTGTGCAAGGCATTTATGTTCCTTCTACAGGCTTCAGTTTTACCATGTTTATAAAATCTATCAAATGCTTGGCACAAGAGTGTGAAGAATGTCATTTCAGTGGACGCTTGGACAATCCCCCTGGTCTGCCAGAAGCTCACGTGGCAGCTGCCATCCTGCAGAAGCTGTTTTTGTGTGTTCATGCCAGTGTGGCACACTTATGTTGTCCCAGATATGAAAATCAACCAAACACAGGTAACGTATTGCGTGTCAAATGCATGACAAATACCACAATTAATTGACAATGCCCCAGTTTTGTATCATTTAGTGTTTTATGCTTGGCTGATACGAGTTAATACAAGGTGGTGCTGGCATCCACATTGACTCCCACTTACCTCCTTCAGGCTTTTGGGATGCAGGTGGATACAACAGGTGAAGCACTAAGCTTTGAGTTAGGAAACTACTTTAAAAACCTACATTCATGCCTGACTCTTAGCAACCTCCTGGTCTAAACCTTTGTTCTCCTTCTCTTGATGAAGACCACTACTTCCTGCCTTGTAGATTTGAAAAACACACCAAAGACTGGGATGTGGTCAGATTCCATGGAGACACCTGAAAGAAAAAGTGAGTGTGCCAAAGATTAGTTTGTTTCAAATCCTGGTTTTGGTTGTTTGGCTGTTGGGAGCATGGAGGGGAAGGAATGAGATGAAAATGAAGCTGTTCACTTCTTTCCTGTGTTCCATGTGCATTGCTTGTCCTCGGGAAGCATCTAGGAAGTCCAAATGCAGGGAGGACCAGGGCTGATCATTCCTTATATTTCTGAACTTAAAAGAAAAAAACAAAAGACCACCCCTTTCCTGCAGTGACTTTTATTATTAGAAAAGACAAGTAACATTTTTGGAGAGGAAGGATGGTTTTATGGAGCTGGAAGCCAGATGATCTCACTTCTAATCCTGGTGTTGACACAGATTTTCCTGTCTGACCTTGGAAAAATCTCTTGCTACATTCCAGTTTCCAATCAGTAAAATGCAACAATCTTTGTTATCTCTGAGGAGCACTCTGCAGTTAATGCATAGTTGCTGGACAGATTTTGACACATCTATAGGTGCTCAATGATGTATCTAGTGGGGGGTTTTTTTAGGGTTTTTATAAAACCATTTAAGCAAGTTAGGTCTTAACTCCTGTGGCATTTTGGGAGCTCTCTTTCTGTCTTCCATCCATGTGTAGCTTTATCCTTTTCAAAATTCTGTCATGGACTAATGTGCTGGCATAATAGAAGAGCTCTAGTAATAAATTCAGCTCTTAAAGTGTATTTCAGCAATTCCATTAAAAGGAAAAAGCAGATGTAATCACGTCAAACCTGTTAAAAATATTTTAAAGTCACTTTTTGAAAGTGTGGAATCAGCTGACCCCCTTGGCTGAGAGCCAAGCTGCATCTCCATGCTTGTGCTGCCTACTCCCCATGCTGCTGCTGCTGCTGCTGCTGCTGCTACTCAGGGAAAGGACACCCATTTTCTTCCCCCATCATTTCTGCCATCATCTGCCATTTTTTGTATGCCATCATGTCACCACTGCTGTGTTTTCTAACATGTCCCCTGCCGTTTCTTCCTCTCCAAAAATGCCCTTAGTACAGTTTCTGGGTGCTGCTTCTGACCCTGGGGGATCTGTGCTGCTCCCGGTGTTTGCACTCCCTGTATCCTCCAGTTCGGCTGACCCAGGGAAATCATGAGACATAAATGAGGCAGATACTTTGCCTCACTGCTGCTTTAGGTGGATGATGGTGTTCTCTGGAGTACTTGGGGTGTGCTGTTCTTCCAGGTATAAATTTTTGATACCTGCCCTTCTTCTTTGCAATGTATGGGAAGTGTTTGTGGTGGGTCTGAAGGAGGTCTCAGCACTGAACCCTCTGTTTGGTGACTCTTTCATGTTGGATTAATGGGCAGAGCCTCAGTGAAGGTCAGAACATTTTTTAGAAGCCACTAAAATTGTGTAAAGGAGAAGCTAGAGACAAAGTGACCTGCCTAAGGTTGTGGAGCAGTTCAGCACCTGAATCAGGAGCAGGTTGCAGCCTCCTGATAATAACTGAGTGCTATATGCTTTAGCCACCAATTTATATCAGCTTACAAATATCCCAAGTCTTTATCCAGATCCTTACTGTGTGTATAGCTGAGCCATAGAGGATTTATCCTTTTTCCTTTTCCAGATGATCACCATTTGAAATTCTTCACCAGCTTTTTTTTTTTTTTTTTTGTTCCTTTCATTTACTTGGAGTCTTCTTAGCTGCACAACGGATCGCTGACAGAGACAGGTACAGTCATTTCTATGCTGTTATCCGATCCATTTGTTAGTGTGTGTGGCTGGCTTTGAAAGCAAATAAAAACTAATCCAGTTAGACTTTATATAAATCCATCCAGCAGGAACAATTATCTCAAGTGCTACAGCTTCTGACATTCATCAATCTAAAAAGAACACAAAGATGTGTTTAAAAATATGACCATTGAACTCGAGTGGTGCTTCAAGGGCATAAGAGTAGACTCATTCTGTTGCATTAAATAATATTATGTGTTTAAAATGTGGCTAGCAGGTCTTGATTATGGCCATTAGTATTTGTGTTTCATAAGGAGGGTCTAATAAAGGCACTCTACAAAGGTTACCAAATACAGAAAAGAGTTGCTTTGCTGTTTACATCAGCAACTATTTTAGGTAGAGGGAGAAAATCGTTAAGTGTTGGCTGTTAATCTTGGGTAAATGTAATAGATTCAGTTATGTAATGTGGCAATGAATTTGTTCTGCTTTGCCTTGTGTTAGTTAGAATTTAAGCTTTTCCCCTTTAGATTTATTCATATTGTTAAGTGGCTGCTGAGAAGCTGGAACCTTGTCAAACAAACTTGGCTTTAAATTTTAAATTATTTTTAATCAATATGTGAAGAGGCCAAGCTCTGCCATATGTTACTCACCATCCATTAGTTGGTAGCTGGTCATTAAACTCTCACTAAGGTTTCCTAACTGTGACTATTGTGACTTTTTTCTCTCTTTCTCTCTGTAGAGTATGGGCAAAGGGGAGCAATCGTGGCAGATTGCCTTGAGGACAATAAAAACTCTCATGTAGTATGGTTGTTTGTTCAGACACAAACAATAGAGACATTTTGCTATTACCATTTGCCAGCTATCAAGGGGTTTCGAGCCCCCTCCCCCTTGGTGCCTACAACTCAAAACAGATGCAAAATCTTTCTTTTCAGTCCCCTTGAAATGACCTGTGGTGGTGCAGTGTCATTTAGAGGAGAAATTATTGGAGTGAGAGTGGCTGGTAACAATAGGGGCCTTGTGCCAGGCACATGACAGAACAGTGAGGGGGCTGTTGGTGACTTTATTGGGGAGGAGAGCAGCGATCTGGCAGGTGCTGCCATTGTTAGAGGTCCCTGCTCCTAGACAGTGGTCGCAGATGAGTTCAGGGCACTTTGTTCAAGCCCTTTGCGTGGGTTCAGTGAAGTAACACTGGTCAAGTAGCAGATCCAGCTTTTTTGATCTCCTCAAAGGCATGGTCCCTTCTGTAACATAACCCTTTATTGCTGAGATGTGTCAACATGCTTCTGGGCCATATGGCTTCAGGCTAGAGTAACTTTTATGCCCTCTGAAAGGGACATAATAACTTGATGTTTGCTCTGCTGGTGCAGCCCTGGTCCTCAGTAGCGAGCCTGGGGTTTTTCTGTGGAGATGCCATCCAAAAAACGGGTTCCAGTGTGTTGGTACAAAATAGCTCCACGGGCTGGGTGCTGACTTAGACAACAGCAGAGGTTGTTGGTCACCACCCGAAAACACTGACTCTATTTAGGTATGTGCTCCCTGAGTGTTTTCCTTTTGATCCACAGAAGCTGGTGGTGGGATTGCAGCAAACTGGGGTGAAGAAGTTTAAATTTCCCTACACTGACAAGAATAACATGAGTGATGTTAAGTAGGAGAGGTTAAACACATTGAAGTAAGTGCATTAATGCATTAATTTTACCCATGCTGTCCCTTTCCTCAAAGCACCAGGCCACACCATAATGGCTACATCTGCTTCTGTTGTACATATTGTTTAGCTCTAGTTTTTTTGGCTCAGAGAATAGAAACTGGTCTTTCTGTGGGGAAACAAAGAATTTGTTTTTGTAAATTGCCATTTTTTTTTCCCCCTGGATAAATAATGAAAAACCTGGCAGACTGAACAGATCAGCCATATGGAAACTGGCAAATTTTAGCCTGCTAAGGATAATTAAACATGGATGTTATGTGGTCTAATGAGAAGCATGTTTGTGGTACAGCGTGGGACCATAGGCACACAAAATTAGGAGATAGTGCTCAGAAAGAGAAATTACATCTTTAGGGTTTGAACTGCTGTCAGATGAAAGACCTGAAGTGTTTTTGAAAGTGGTTAATAGGCTTGGGGTAGGCAGGTCTCATCAGAACAGTGGTTGTACACCCAAAATTGGCAGACAATTTATGAAATTCCAAATAAGGGATAGTTGGTTTCTTAATGAACACCCCAGAGCAGTGCTGATACATTAAGAGACTGAGCAAACACTTGATCCTTAATATGTGGAGGAACTTTGACCTTGTAAAACCATTTGCACTGTGGATAAATGTTGATGTTCTTATTAGACAAGTTTGCCTACCTCTTGATTGTCAGTATATAACATAAAATAAAAGATAAATCAATTTGCAAGTAAAGGCCTTGAAAATTTGACACTAAAATGGACCTATAGATGCCTTTTTTAAAAAATAGCATATAGGAATTAATGTAATTGCATCAGATAGAGAACCAAGCCCTAAAAATAACTATGTAACTCTTGCTAGGGACAATACTACATCAAATATTGCAGCTCTTTCGAGATATGACTCCTCATAAAAGAAAAGCCTTCTGAATTCCATCCAGGTTGTTGAAACCATACAAATTTACCATATTTTATAATATATTTTCAATGCCTGCCTACAGGGTCTTCCTAAAAGCTGATGAGGTCTTTGGTTAGGATGAACGGGTAGCACAGAAAGGAGGTAGTTTGTGGAGTAAAACCTCATCCCACCCCCACCAAAAAAAAAACCCAAAAAAAAACCAAAAAAAAAAACCAAACAGAAAAGCAAACTGAAAACAAATCTAAGGGGGAGCAGAGGAGGGTGTGGTGAAGTGTGTATTGCTGAAGAATATCCCTAAACCACCAAAAATGCACTATTTGTAGTTCTTGGATGAGGGAAAAGTCCCATCTCTGCATGTGCTGCTTGCTCACATTCTGACCTCTTGGTGGAGCAAAATTCTGCTTTCTTATCTGTGTTAGAAGCAGCAAAAGGAGGGAGACCACTGCCCAGATGTGGGGAGGTTTCCATGAGGTTCAGGAGTGCACTCTGAGCCTGTGGATGGCAGAGCAAAAAACACAGAGGGAAATGAGGACCCTCTTAAGACAAACCTTAAGTCTGACTTGTAAGGGTTTCTGAATTTTGATGACTTGATCTTGCCATTCTTTTCACATCTCTGTGTTTAGAGGTTTTCTTAAGCTGGTTTCTGTCTCTGGATCCTCTAAATATTCTCAGGGCTGTCTGTAAGCTTTACCATAAATAACATAAATGATAGACAAAGCTACATAATGCTGTTACCAGCACGAGTTCGGAAACAGGTCATCTTATGGGTTTTTTTTTTTTCCACAACAGGGTTGTGTATCTCAGAGATAATGATGGCAGATTAAGGTTCATCTCACCAGGCTGAGTGCACAGAAATCATCCCCAGGGCTTGTGAAGCTGGAGAGTATTTTGACAGTACTCAATAATCACCCCTTATTTTAAAGTAGGAAGCAGTTATGAGGCTCAAGGATGACACAGTTTACTTTAAGGGCTTCCATTTATAATTTTTTTTTTTTTTTGGTCAATTACATTCTGATAATTTTCCCTGAAACAGAGATTATATTCATTAGAGGGACTCACCTGTGATTTCCTCTTTGTCATTTAAGTAAACTCAGTTACTGTGGGGAAATAACATAGGAGTGTATATGGAGTATATCACTTGTGCACCTATGAAATGACTTCTGTCCATTTTTGTAACATAAATTCATAAATGATAATGGATTTTTTTTTTTGGGGGGGGGGGCTCCAGCATTTATTGAAAAGATAACACCACTTAAATGACACTTGGTGCAATACTCTGATGGGATGCTATATTTGAACTGCTGCATTTGATACAGCAGAAGCTACAGTTAGCTCACCTTATTAACTGTAAACAGTAACTATTAGCTATAAAATCTAGTTGTCATATAAATAATATTAATTTTTTAGTATTTTTGCAGAGTTCTTGCTTTTCTTTCTTGAAAGAAACAAAGACATTCTTCCAATGCCTGTGTGCAAAGTTAACTCAAGCAGAGGCACTCACATACAAGTAAATTATTTAAGTTATTTATTCTTAGGTATATTAGACTGATTCTTTTGCCTCACCTACCTCTCTGGGACTGAAGCCAGAAGTTATACACCTGCTAGCATGTATTTTGTTCAAATAGGGGTTTGTAAATACTTCTTTTGGTAGACCACAGTTCACTCAGAACACTGAAGTTTATCTCAATGGAACAAACAAAATGAGAAATTATATGAAAACCTTAAATTTTTTCCTCTTTAAAGTACCAAGGCTGGAAATTGCTATCCAAGAAGTTATCTTTTAGGAACATGGCACAAGAAGTCTGAAAATTACCACAGTATAATTTTATCTTCAGGATAAGGAAATGTGATCGAACCCAAGCACATTAGCAGCCTGCCCAGAATGGTGTAAGGCACTGGGGACATCCTCAAAGGCTGCTTTGTACAGGAAGAAGAGTCAGGCTTTTCATCTGGTGGTCAGGAATCAGTATTGTAGAGGATAAAATTATCATGCTTTTTGCAATCTGAGTTTCTTATGCATGCACCATCCAAAATAGGAAATATGAAATGGTAAGCACCAGCAGACTTCCTTGTGTTAAAAAGCCAGAACTGGGCTCATTCATGTCTGATAAAGTGCTGATGTGTGACTGGGCAGGCAGGATAGGTACCTGTCAGGAGCCATGGGTGGGAACAGCCCCCAGAAATCTGCTTTCACACAAGGGCCACCACTTGTGTCTTGCTGAAGAGAGAATCAGGTGTCTCACTTGCAACACGTTTGTTCAAAAAGGAGAATTAGAAATATAGAGTGGTCATGAGAACAATGAGTAGAACATGGGAAATAATCACTGAGGAAGGTCATCAAAGCTGGTTGGCATGAGAGCTGAATGTGTTCTACAAATTTCTTTGGTCTTTTTATGGAGTCAGAGCAGGTTCTCTGTCTTCTGTTGACAATGGTGAGAGTTTAAGTGGTTCCCCTCTCTGTGAAATCAAATGCTTGTGGGGGATTTCCCCCTGCAGTTGCATCTTGTTTTGTTGAGGAATAAAACTGTACAAATGAAACTGAGGGGACAAAAAGAAATCAGGCCACAGCCAAAGCTCCAGGAAAAGCATTCAGTGAGTCAATTAAAACCACTGTTGGGATGTAAGGCAGATATTTGAAATGGTTTGGTTCATTAAAAAAAAAAAAAAATCCCAAGGAATTACTATTAATACAACCAATCAACTATGTTAAAAGTCTGTTTTTGTAGCTGAAGGGGAAGAACAGTAGATCTTTTATTATGGCAGGCTAGCAGTCCTGGGAATAGTCTCTCCCTCTTCTGCTGGGTACAGAGTATGTTTGAAGAGATGATAACAGCAAGGAGCATATCATAGCTTTATGATCACTCATCAGCTTTGGGGAGCCTGTGAAATGAAAGGGCCCCAGACCAGCCAGGGTTGAAAGGTTGAGGCTACAACCAGACTTTTTGTTCCTGAGATGGCCAGAGCCCTTACTGAACAGCAGACAACTGTGAATAGTTGATGGGCATCTTTGCTTTGTTGCTGCTCCCTGGTTTAAGGATACTCTTGTCCTCCTTCTGCCCCTTCTGTACTTGACAAGTTTGCTTTCAGCAGATATGACAGGCACTGGTGGGGGTCACTGGCCCAATTCCACATTTCCACACTTGGCTTGCTCCAAGTTCACTGGCCTGAATTAATGTCTCCAATGGAGGTCATACTACTGAACATTATGAGTTTTTATATATTAAACATGCATTAGTGGGTTTACCCTGCTTATCTAACAGCTGTAGAAAAATAAAGAAAATTCAGTTTGAACTCTAAAAAGCAGGGCTTAATTTATGTCCGCTACTTTTGTTCCTCCCCCTTTTTTCAATTGCCAATTGCAAAGCTCAAGGGAGATAATAAAATGGAGGAGCTGCTACTTTATACTTCCACGTGCTTCCTGGTGCCTGTGCCTTACTGGGTGAGCTAAATCTAAAACTAGGAAAAGAGTTTTCAGATGGAAATTTGATTAAACAATGCAATCATCTGTCTCACAATCTGTTTTTTTTATAAGGAAAGTATTTTTTTTTTCCAGGGGGAATTTTCTTTCAGAGGGTTTTGTATGAAAAGGCAGACGTCATGAATACTGATGGGAAGGGCTCAATGTTTTGTTATTTCTGTTTAACAAAGACAAAAAGCTTTAATAAAATCAGAAAACACAGATGTTACTTTGAGTATATTTTGCATCTTCTACTTTTCTTTCTTTTTTTTTTCAAGTTGGGAACAATCCCTCCCTCAGACTGACAATAGCAGCTCATGACAGACAAAATTAGCAGCTGGAGACTTAGCCAAAAGTTTAGGCTTTTTAGTATGTTGTTATTGTTTGGGATTTTCTTAGATGGTGAAAGGCACGCTTGAAGGAAGAGGCATGGATGAATTGCAAGCCCTTGTTTCTCACTCTCGGTACAGTTTGACTGGGTTTTAGTTTTTATAAACAGCTTAAAATGGGAAAATGCACAACTCTTTGTTTAGAAATTAGCCCATTGTGTTTTTCTCTTTTTTGTGTGTGGGGACTTCAGAGGGGAGTTCATGTGGTTTGATAATATATACTTTTCATACTCATTTAAAAACACTATATTTTTATTCAATAAAATATCAGTTTCTCTGTGTCATTGAAAAAACAACATCTATAAATTTCTCCTAAGTAATCTCTGTTTTTTGGGGGGAAGGAAGAGATACTGGAGATACCTTTTCACCCAGACTCATGATTAAATGAGTGAACTGAATTAATCTACTGTTTGCTCAGTAGTTCTGAGGTATCACGGTGATTTTGAATTCTGTGCATTTTAGAGTGGCAAAGGTGGCTTTTAGAACCTTGCCAGGGCCCAGAAAAAAATCTTCTGTCCTGACAGTGTCTCTTTTATCTTCTGTGCCTGCTCATCACTCTCTGCTCATAAAGAGGGACACTTGATTGCCCTTGGGGTGCCTGGAGCTGGGAAGGGACCGTGGCTGGGGATTCCCTCCAAGGCCTCCTGGTTGTAGGAGCCCCACTTTCCCCAGGACCACATCCCCAGAATTTACACTTTGTGTGTTGTTTAAATGCTTCTGAACACGCTGGAGGAGCAACCCTGCAGAAGGTGCCTTTCCATGAGACCTAACCTAGACCTGTTCAGTGCTAGTTTGGGGGGAAACCAGGTGGTTTTGGTTTTCGTGTGCCTTTGCTGCATCTTGGATCCCTGTGCTGATGGGACTGTACTTTGGAACAGTGCCTGCTTCAGAGCTGAGCTGTGTTTTACCTTAAGAAATGAGATTTTCTATTAAAGAACAATGGAATTAGAAGCAGGATTTTACCATTTTCCTGGTTTTCCACAGGTACATCTCTCCTTTGTTCAAGGTGCCCAGGAATTTTCCAATGGAACACAGCTTCCCATCATTGCTGGGTGGTCACTCAGTGCCTGTCCAGTGTGTTTGTAAATGGATCTTTTCCCTGTGCTCACTTTTGTTCTTTCAGGGTATAATCTCTTCAGAGAACATACTTCTGCATTCATGCTGCCTCTAAGAAATTGGGGAGGGTACCAGGAAAATCCACCCATCTGACAACACTGAAAGGTTAACGATGAAGCCAAAGTATTGGGATTTGAGAGATTTAGCTTTTCTTTTTTTTTTAATGTCACGTGGGTTCAGATGTTCTCCAAGTGTGTGGCAATGGAAGGGAACAGCTCATTAGGATTTAGCTTTATTGCAGGACATTTGTAACACCTACAGAGTGCAGCTGAACAAAACATGAGTAAGAAATGGTCTTTTCATGGGAAGGGATCACAGAGAAAAAGAGGAAACATCGCTGTCCTCATTCCATTGAAAAGGTAAACCTTTTCTTATGTCAGAGAGCCTAGCTTGTAAACATTCCTTCTTGGAGAAGATGTGTTACCTGAGATAGATATAAATCCACAAAGCAGCTAGATCTGATTTCTAAGAATGTTCCCTGAAATACTGTGTGATTCCTGGTATGCAGCTGCTGGAATAACAGGGGCTGGTTGCAGTGGTAGAAAAACTTACATATCCTCTGTGTCTGCCCACACATCCCAGATTTAGTAAAGGATCACTTTAACAAGGCAAAATGGTTTCTAACTCTGAAAATTGTGGCGTTTACTTATTTCAGTGTAATTTTCTTTTTTGGGCTTCGTGGAAACTTGCTCCCAAAAAATGTTCCCAAATGCCGCTTCATATGTGAATATAATTATTCCCTACCTGTATTAGTGCCTCTGATGCAGGAGGATCTTTCTTTCTTTTTCAAGGTATTCATCCAACTCTTAATATGCAATAGAGTAGTGTCAGAGACCCCAGACTTAATGGTGAAAATAAGGTGAGCTCTGTGCCCTGTGCCCATGGCTGAAAACTGAATTTTCAAGGAATGGAATTTTTTGCCTGGGCCTCTGGGAGGGTTTGGAATATGATTGTGCACAGCCTAGCAGAATCCAGGGATGGCAGAGGGAGAGAGAAGGGGGCTTTGATGGAAGTGCAAGACAAGGGAAATATTTTGCCTAGGAAAGCATTTCGTATGCAGAAAGGATGGTACTTGGTGCTGTAAAAGACTCAGTGCTGGGGTTTCTGGCTTTTCAGACAGCTTGTTTGTAATAAAGGTCATTCCCCATCCATGTCCATTTCCATGTGGAAGCGTTGCTCCACACTCGTGCCTGTGCAAGGGCAAATGGAGCAGAAGAGCCTGATTAAAGTTTCAGGGCCTAACAGAGCAAATATTAGTTTATTGATACAATTACAAGTCACAAAGAAATTGGAGCAGATGCCCCAAGTTTTATACATTTTTGGCAAAGTAAGTGGGAAACTATGTGCTGAAGTGAGGTCAACAGATGGAGGAAGAGAGGTGGAGGAGGGGAAGAAAGCTACACGCCCATGGACAAAATCAAAAAAGTCCCCCAAACCTCAATCAAACAAACAAAAAGAACTAAAGAGACAAACCTTGGAAGAAACAGATTTTTAAACAAAGTTTGCCAAATAAGCAAACTTTTCTCTTTTTTTCCCCCCCCCTTAGAGCAGATGCAAAGTGCCTTTTCAGTTAATTTTGGATAGAAATAAGTGAACACATGCTGTGCTTTAATAAATCTTGGCGCAACCACAATAGGGAAACTCAGATCTTAGTGAACAATTCTGTGCTGGAGTTTGGTGACCCTCAAAAAGCCTCTCTGTGTTCTTTCCTCTTCTCTGTGTTCTTTCTCTTGTGCCTATTCCCCCGTCCCTACACACCAGGAGACAGCCAGGGCAGGTAGGTGATGTCTGTGTCATCTGGAGAATACCTGGTGCTTCAGAATCTCCTCTCCTGAATGTGGGGCTGGGAGTCAGAACTCAGCAGCTCAAAATCCTCACCCCATCGTGGAAAATGGTCCTCACTGACCCTGGGCAAAAAGTTGGTATTTTTAAAATTCTTACCTAGACTTCCTTAAATTCCTGCTCAGGAATTCAGCTTCTAAGTATCCTTTTTAAGTTCCTTCTTCAGCTGCAAAGTAATCTGGTTTTCATAAAACCAAGAACTGGTGGAAACCTCTGTGAATCTTTGTGCTCTCTTTTATGAAACGGGGTGATACAGTCACTGACACTTTATTCCACTTCTTCTATTTTGGGTTATTACTTTTCTTTGCTTTGAAAAAGCATGGTGATGTTTCGTAATAAGTTTGCATAACCATGGAGTTCTGTCTCTGGTTTTGCTATCCTCTCCTCTCAACCTCCCAGCATTGTGCTGTCTATTGTTTATTGTGATTATTACTATTTTTTTGTTGTTGTTGTTGGTTTTTATGACAGGCATCAGGAGTGATATCTTAGCTCTGTAAAGACCAGTGGAAAAAATCCCAGACTTCAGGAGAATTAGGATTTTATCCTAAATATTTTTATTTTCCTGGCACCCTTGGATGATTAATAATAACAATAACAATAATAATAATAATAGTAGTAGTAGTAGTAGTAGTTAATAGGTATCTTGCTCTGATCCCTGCCAAGCATTCTGGATAAAGACTTAATATGTTTGGTAAATCTGGGATGTGTTATTACCAAGCTCTTATCACAGTATCTAACAAGAACAGAGTGCCCAGGGGAAAATTATCCTGACTGTAGATGTGTTGACACTGGTGAGACTTGCAACACATCACACATTTATACAAAGCTCTAAAGTTTAGTAAAACACACAGTTGGCAAATTCCTGCTGGTCCTTTTTTTTTTTTTTTTTTTCCTGGGCTGCCAGAACCTTTTAGGAGAGCAGCTTTAACACGGAGAAGAGATTTAATACATAAATTTCATTATGCTTGCAGCAGCTGGATTCTGTACAAATCCTGTGGTGCATGAATCAAAGCCATCCAGATATCCAGACAGCGCAAACAGAGAACGTCTGATCCATGAACCTTCCATGTGCACTACTGTGCTTTCCAGAAAAGACTTGGAGAATTCTGTCTGTTGTGTGAGTACTTTGCAGCTGATCCTGGAGGTGACACCAAAAGAGGAGTTGCCTTGCTTGAAGAGAAGCTTTTCCTTAATGCTATTTTTGTATGAGATCATCCTTTACCCTGTTCAAACACCTATGGAAAATGTTCAGACACCTCTTCTTCTGAACTAACTTGTTGATGTCAATGGTTGTGCTTGGTGGGGATGAATGCTTTGATCTGGATGTAGATGAATAAAAAGTATGGGCTGCCACAGGCAATGTGGCACAGACAGAGCATACTCTCAAATGGAACATATTTTTCCACCCCTAAAAAGCTCCATGAAATTCATGTCTCTGGAAACTATTTGGTTAATGTGTGCTGTAAAGTTACAAATGTGAGCTTGTGTCATGGAAAGACTGGTCCTCTCAGTCAGTGCAGGTAACCCAGTCCCCTTAATTTTGCTACTGTAGATTAAATTGGCCTTGAACATTTTTCTCTGCGTGGTACACTCAGCACCTGACCATAGATGTGGTGCCAGGCTCAAAATGAAGCATTTCCTTTAATCAGGATAATGCCAGGACCTTGGTGAGAACTGAGGAAAAATTGCCTCTTGGTTTCTCCCTATTTTGAAGCTGTCAGGGTGCACATCAGATTTGTGAGTCTTCGTGTGTGAATGGTTATTAAATTGTGACAGAGAATGTGTTGAGATATGGTAATCTGAAGGCTGTTTAGGTTTAGAAACAAAGTCAGACGTAGTTTTAGAGGCCTGGATTATTTCTTTACCCTTTTTTAGTCTGAAAAAAGGTAATAATTGTAAAATGCTCTTTGCAAGCAGAAAAATACCTCGAGTACAGCCTCCTGTACTCACATCAGACTGTGTGTTTCTGAAATGGCCCTTGGCCCTCATAGATTTCCTACAGAGATTGGTCACAAACAAGATAATTACTCATTTTTAGGCCAAAGATCCGTGAATTGCCTGGAACTTAAAATACTTGTGTTCACCTTAATTAATAGATTGAGTCAACAGAAAATAAATGCTTCTTTCTCTGACAGTGACTTTTTTTTTGTGCTGGGTAAAACCCCAGTTGTACTCGGCTATCTGCACCACTTTCAACCTGCACTCAATTTTCTATATTTGGGCATTATCTGTTCAATGTGAGCAACTGCTTGTTTGGTTTCCATTGAAATGGTTCATTTAAGTCTGGTTTTCATGCTGCATTTTAGACACACTGGCACAGAGGTCAGAGACTCACTCCCATGAAATATTGGCAACCGATGGAAGGAAATGCAAACTCGGTTTGTGCTCACAGTGAGCAAAATGGGCACGGGGGGGATCTTGAGAGGGCTCCAGATGACATTTCTGATGGTTGTGGGAACAACAACGTTGTGCTTTGCCTTCCCCTCAGTTGTCTGCAGCTGAACCAGGCACAACTGGATGGATGCTGCCCCGGAGATGGATTTAAAAAGCACTCAGGCTGTGGCAGAGTTATGTTTTTATTTACATGCTCCTGATAGTTCTGTCTGGGAGAACTTGTGTGTCTTGCCAGCTGCTCTGGTACCCGGTAGCTGTTCTGTCTTTCCACCAGTGGTTTGCAGACTTCAGCCAAGTTGTTTCTCTTGTGCTACGAAAGAGATAAAAATAAAATGGGCTGGATCTTGATCAAGAAATGATTTTAGATAGAGCTTGGCAACAGAAGCAGGCCCTCAGCAACATTTTCCATTGTACAGGCTCTCCCTTTTTGTTAGCTGGGCAGTATGATGAATTGCTAGTTTCAGGTCAGGCTTCTTAAAGTGCAGAACAAAGACAATGACACTATGGAAAATAAAAAGGATGTCCAGAGTATTGAGTTTAAATTTAAATCCGTCTCTCTCAGAAAGCCAACTTTAGCAACAAAGATGGAAACACACCTCAGAGGGATATGGCTGGGGTCTGAGGAACAGAGATATCTATCAAATTCACTGAGAAAAATCCTGACCAAATCCTTTTTTTGCAATTTCTGAAGGAGATACCAGTGTTGTTTCAAAGCTCTTGTTGTCATGTCAGTATTTGTCACGTGAATGCTATTCATCTGTGTTCAGTATATTAAATTATTTATCCTCAGTGATTTTGCTCTTTGAAAATTGGGAGATGTGGATACAACACAGTTTTAAACTATATGGAGTTAATATAAATTTGTAAATAATTAAGAATTTACAGAAACAAGTTATGTAATATTGAGACCTCGCCTATCAAACCATAATTCATTAATTATGATTTTGATTGCACTTCTCTGAGTGATTTTTTTTTTTTTTGTTGGTGTCAAAATGTATAAGTGATTACAAAATTTAAATGTTCTTTCATGACAGTCCTGTGGTGGCTGTTTAATCTCTGCTCTGTGGTGTGATAAAAAATCTTCTTTCTGCCTGGGTAGGTATCAAAAAGTCTTTGTCCCTTTTCCTGCACTTTATCCTGTGGCAAACTCCTGTCGAATTTGCTGCTCCTACAGAGTTTTTCCAGGTTTTTGGTTCCAATTGAATAAGGGAGTTTGAGGCAATTTCCTGGAGTTAGAGGAGTTGCAGTGACCATCTGTGGCACTGAAAGAGTCATTAACTTTCCACGGCCATTTCCACTCATTGTCTTCCTCTTAGGCTATCCATGAGTATTCCAGTTTGCAAACCAAATGGGAGGATGGGTTGGGTTTTTCTGTCAGGGGAACAGAACCTGTCCATTAAGGAGAAAACTGAGGCTTTCCACTTTTTCTTTTCAAGTAGATCAGTGTAGGACTGTCAGCTGGGATCAACATTTGGTCAGTGGCAATCTGGTCCGGGCTGCTCCAAATCCATGACCTCAAACTGGAAGATGGTGTTTCCTGATCAGCCCACTTCTTCAGGGAGGACAATTAAGAGTACAACATAATTTTAGGCTGTGAAGTGGCACTTGCAGAACTTTAATTATGCTTGGCTATAGTTTCAGTGGTCTTTTCCTAACAGAATTCTCACCTAGAAATAATTGTGGGGTTTTTTAAATGAGTGCTTCCATGTGGACTTAGGTGTGGAATTAGGGTGTCATCAAGCAGAGAGATCCTACATCCTGATTTATTAATTGACTTCATACCTCTCGGGCAAATTCAAAGTGGAAGATAACTTTATCTTTTTTTTAAGTTTTGTTGCACTTCCTGTTAAAAAGCCATTTGCTTTTCTTCTCAAGGGTCAGACAAATACTTTGCATTCAGTACCTGCATTGCTGATCTTCCTTCCCTCAGGAGCTGCTGTGTCACTTGTGAATTTCTGCTTCATGAACAAATTCTTCTTCTCAGTCATTCCTTGTGTGTGTTTTACATGATTGTTCTGGTCTTTACTTTTGTCCTAAAATACTGTTCAGTGTCCTGTCTTTATAGGAGCTGTCATTCTACCATTGTGACCATCTGCATCTCAGGAACAGGATTTCCTGCTCTTTCTGGGGTACAATATCCAAACTGGGCTTGGAATAAGTGAAATACAATCATCACTTTCTTTCTACAGGACATGGTTACAAGTGCTCTGTGCAAGTGAGGTACAAAGCCTGTCTTCCAACCCAAAGGATTTTTCATGATTTTTTTTAAGTAATTCAGTAAGAGGAATCAAAAAGTAGTGTGGAAAACAAGGAGATGAAGTATTCTGTAGCAGTTTTTTTTCCTCTGAATGACCAGTTTAGATGCATGCACATCTTGGCAACAGAAGGATTTTTCTTGCAGGAATAATGATTACTATTCCACAACTTCTGTGAATATTGTGGAAATGAATGGTAGTTGAAGTAAGGAACCAAGTAATGGATTTTGGGAGCAACAGAAAAGCAAAAGGAGAAAGAAAAATATATCCCTAATTTAACAAATTGACTTTGTATCTACCTGTCTTTTGGATGTCTGACTGAATTAATGAATTTATACTCTGGGACATTCAGAAAGTTACATTTTTGTTAAAGGCTCTTGGTGAAGATGTGATTCCCTGTACTAAGGCTCAGAGAGGAACAAGATATTATAGTTCATTATTATCACATCCTGCACATGGAAAAGAAAACACTGACTGGGCTTTTTAAATTTGCATTTGGTCTGGGTTTTTCTTTGAGGTCCCTCATGATAGACTGCCTCTCATTTGTGTTAAAATATCACAGAGATGATGCTTTTCTGAATGATCCACCTCTCTAAGTGTCTGCTGTAATTTTGTAGCGAATGCTCTGAAATCTTTTCTGGCTGAGATTGGAAGAAATCAGACCTAGAAATTCAGAACAAAAGAAGACACAATCTCATTCAACTCTTGTTGGTGTTGGAACCAAACAAAAGCATCTAATTATTGAATTATTATTAAACAATATTTAATACTATCCTCCCTTTTTCCATCTGTAACTTGTGGTAATTGGTCTCTGTACGGACTGATTTTCTGTGGTGCATAGAACGTGACCCTTAATGCCAGCATTAGATGGACAGTGAAAGTCTTGTGAATTTTCAAGGTCTTCAGTCCTCTGTTGTTACAAGGTATCAGGTTCCTTTCCACCATTCTATTTTATTCTTTTCTTTTTTCTTTTCCTTTTCATTTTTCATCTTTTTCTTTTTCTTTTTCTTTTTCTTTTTCTTTTTCTTTTTCTTTTTCTTTTTCTTTTTTTTTTTCTTTTTCTTTCCCTTTCCCTTTCCCTTTCCCTTTCCCTTTCTCTCTTTCTCCCTTTTTCTCTTTCTCTTTCTCTTTCTCTTTCTCTTTCTCTTTCTCTTTCTCTTTCTCTTTCTCTTTCTCTTTCTCTTTCTCTTTCTCTTTCTCTTTCTCTTTCTCTTTCTCTTTCTCTTTCTCTTTCTCTTTCTCTTTCTCTTTCTCTTTCTCTTTCTCTTTCTCTTTCTCTTTCTCTTTCTCTTTCTCTTTCTCTTTCTCTTTCTCTTTCTCTTTCTCTTTCTCTTTCTCTTTCTCTTTCTCTTTCTCTTTCTCTTTCTCTTTCTCTTTCTCTTTCTCTTTCTCTTTCTCTTTCTCTTTCTCTTTCTCTTTCTCTTTCTCTTTCTCTTTCTCTTTCTCTTTCTCTTTCTCTTTCTCTTTCTCTTTCTCTTTCTCTTTCTCTTTCTCTTTCTCTTTCTCTTTCTCTTTCTCTTTCTCTTTCTCTTTCTCTTTCTCTTTCTCTTTCTCTTTCTCTTTCTCTTTCTCTTTCTCTTTCTCTTTCTCTTTCTCTTTCTCTTTCTCTTTCTCTTTCTCTTTCTCTTTCTCTTTCTCTTTCTCTTTCTCTTTCTCTTTCTCTTTCTCTTTCTCTTTCTCTTTCTCTTTCTCTTTCTCTTTCTCTTTCTCTTTCTCTTTCTCTTTCTCTTTCTCTTTCTCTTTCTCTTTCTCTTTCTCTTTCTCTTTCTCTTTCTCTTTCTCTTTCTCTCTCTTTCTCTTTCTCTCTTTTTCTTTTCCTTTCTCTTTTTCTTTTCCATTTGATTCATGCCAGCTGTCATTTGGCAGGCAGCTTTGCATTTCCTTCTCTTCTCTAGAATCTGTGGCCACATGAGTTATCAGCTATAAAAAGGCCAGAGCCGGAAAGCTTGTCCTTGACATACCCCGTGGAATTAAAAAACAAAAAGCAAACCATTTCCTATGACTTTGTTCTGTTTGTAATTGCTGTCAGAGCTTGCCAGGAGGAACAGGGCCTGTCTTCAGGTCAGGACTGTAAACTCTGGTGTCCTGCCTAGCTAAAGAAAGCTCAGTTTTTGTTTCCTGCAGAATCTGAGAGCCAACCTTGGGAGCAGGGGAGTGGCAGGAGGGTGGGCAGGGTGTGTGTCCCACATGGAGGAGTGCAGCAACCCAGAGGGAGCAGGAGGGTGAGGAGCAGCCCCACCGTGCTTGGGACAGGCTCTGTGGATTCTGTTTTCATTTCACAATTTTGAGATTTGCAGCTGAAAACTCCAGGTCTGGACTAGTTTTGTTGCTGTGAGGAAGTGACAGAACCACTGCCAGAGGATCAGGAATAATTAAAATACAACAGTTTATGAATAGCTTACATTTATTGTTGGATATTGTGAATCATTCTTTGGATACACTCCTTCCCTTATAGAAACATAGAATTGTTTAGATTGGAAGAGACCTCCAAGATCACTGTCCAGTCTTTCCCCCACCATGTTCACCACTAAACCATGTCTCCAGCTGCCACATTTTCATGGCCTTTAAACACCTCCAGGAATGGTGACTCCATCAGTGCCCTGGACAGCCTGTTCCAGTGTCTGACAACCATTCTGGTGAAGAAATTTTTCCTAATATCCAATTTAAACCTCCTCTGATGCAACTTGAGGCCATTTCCTCTTGTCCTACCACTTGCTAACCTGGGAGAAGAGACCTGCATTGTCCATAGAGGATCCTTTCCTGGCAGGTCTGAGCTTTTGGGCTAATGTATGCAGCACTTAAACCTTGGGCAGACACATTTCAGTCACCTCCTTTTCCCAAATCATGGTGAATTTTTCCGTGCTGTAGATTTGTAGTATACACATCAAACCAAAAGAGATCATCTGTGTGGCTTTTACTACTAAGGGAAGTTAAGAATGACTAATATAATAACTAATAAAATATTGCTCGTTATATATCAGTACTTTAAGAATTCTCAACTAATATTATAAAAACACTGACTTGTAGGTCCTTTTGACATAAAGAAAAGGCTCACTAAAGCTCACTTTGGACAAAAGCACATCAGCTGGTGTTTGGTTGGGTGTCACAAACACAAGCAGGTCAAAACTTGTGAGTTAGACCTTCAGAAAAGATGAGACTGACCTAGAAATAGAAAGATCCTATTGTGAATCAGTCAGTTTTCTGGGCTTGAAGGTTTTTCAGGCTTGGAAACTTGTGAGGGGTAGTTATTGTTGGATGAAAGGCACCAGGAACTACCAGAAAACACCAATAACCTCCAACAAAGCTGTGAGAATTGATGCCAGGGACAGGTCTGAGTGACCTCTGCAGAAGCAGGGTCCCTGCAGGGGGGACACTTGGATGACCAGGCTCACAAGAGTGGCTGCATGGAAAAGGGTCACAAAATCAGGGTGTAATTCCCAGCTCTGCAAACTCTGTCCAGCCTGAGGGACAGGGAAAGGGACTGAATGTGACTGATTCTGCTCTCACCTTAGAGGGTGACCTCAGGGACAGGAGGACTGTGCCGTGTACACCAGGAAAGCACAAAAACTAAGTTTACCTCGATGTTTGGATAATAATATTAGTAAACTCTAGTGGATTAAAGCAAGAGGAATGGGGAGAGGTGATAGCAATCTTCTCCCCTGCCTGGTTTATACAAGAAGCACTTCCTTCTGCACTTCCCTGTTTTACCAAGGCACTTTTTTTCAGTGTTCTTTAATCACTGCTAAAGAGGAAATTGCTTCCACTGCCTGCATTGCATTTACACTCGGGATTCAGAGCATCCAGCTAATGTTCTGTGGTTGATTAGCCCTGTGGTTTTAAGGGAGAATTTGAACTTGGTGGGTTGCATTTCTTCCCTCTGCAGGTAATGACTGGAAAAACTACAGTGAAGGCCTTTATCTTCACATAAGAATTAACAGGTGTTTCTAAATTTATTGAGCATGTTCTTTGCTACAGCAAAGTTACTGAGCTGGTGCCCTGTCATGCTGGCAGGCTTTTTTCCTGTATTCTGAACACAGCTTTGAAATGCTGGTTCCCTTCAGGTAGGTCGTTCAACACTCAAAAAGTGGGGATGATTTTCAGACAGATGATTCAGTAGGCTTTGAGGGTAATGAATGTGAATTTAGGTCACACTCATGCTGGTGATTCTGTGGTTTGTAGCCTCTTCTCAGCCTCCAGGACTTTATGTTAAATTGAGGTGCTCTGGTTATTTCTATACACTTCTTTCTTTTTTTTTTTCTTTTCACCAAACTTTTTTTTTTTTCAGTGCTGTTTTTGGTTCAAAGAGCTCCAGTTTTCTCTGTTCCAGTTCATAAATGAGCAGAATGATCTGAGAGGTTTGGATTGAGTGTGTTGGCTCTGAGTTTAAACACCATTAACCTTAAGCAAGGCACCAGTCTCAGTGATAGCAGTAGGGTCACTCCAGTGCCTGTGTTTCAGAAGGGCTCAGATGAATCTGAGCACTGAGCTTGAGATCTTACATATTTCGGAAGAAACAAGAATTTCCTGGCTCAGGTACTGCAAATTCAAACTAGAAACCTGCCACGTTCCTTTTTAATAACCCACACAGTTTCAGATTTTCAATATGTTACACAGTTACTTTATTTTGCTGGTCATATTTTACTGATGGGAAGCCCGAGGCTGAATTCCCAAAGAAATGAAATTCCTCTTCCCTTGCCTGTTGCTGTTCATTTAGGCTCTGTTATCTGTGGGTGTTTTGGAGCTGGAAGTATGGCATCACTGTGGGTCTACAGTGGCTCCCCTGTGCTGGATCAAGTCTCCTCTTTTTTCTCCTTTTTTTTTTTTTTTTCCTTTTACAATGGGTGTGATGTGTTTAATTTATTGTAGGAAACTCTTAAAGATGCAAGATCCTTTTTAGAGGCTTCTACAATAGCCGTGAAGCACTTATTTAATCCCATTGAATGGAGGGTAGATTTACTAGCTGGGCTAGACATGATTTTTGTTCAGAAGTCATCTTGGAGTACATCGAAGTTTAAAGATCTTTGCAGAAAACCCAAGGAGAAACAAAAGGAGTAAATTTTAAAAGGAACTTTGTCAAGGAGTTTTAGATGTTGAACAGATAGAAAAACCATGGTGGCTTGACTGAGATGAGTGTTGGGTTTGCAGAATCGTTACTGATCCGGTGAGACATGCTAATGAGGCACTTTAAATGCAAGTTTGACAGAAAAAGGGGCAATTTCATACCAAAGTGCAGCAAGGTTACCGAATCAAAGAAGGTACACTTCAGTTCTGCAGAAGGGGACAATGCTCCATTGTCAGATCCTTTTTCTTTCGACTTTAAACATGTTTTAACTACACTATTTGCGAAATTGTACAATGTGGCTTGCCCACTGATTGAGAATTTATGACCAGAAACAAACCTGTTAGGGGAGAAAAGAAAAACTGAGTGTGATCCATACTGTAGCTGCAGAAATAGTTTGAATGAACTTAACCTGAGCACGGTGGGGGGTGCACAATATGGTTTTCAAGCCCAGGGGCCTGGGACCTGAGTTCAAATAGAATTTTTTCTTTCAATAACAATTTAAAAAAAAACAAGGGAGAGTGCTTGGAGACATCTGTGGCCTCTCAACCTGCATTAATATAGATGTCTCAGTTTTGTCTTGAAAAGCCTCCTTCAGAATCATGCCTTGCAAACCCATCCACCGTGCCAAATTCCTCAGATTGCATCATGCCTGAAGTTCACAAACATCTTGTTTTACTTCCAGTCATTAAAGCTGTTTTGGTAAAAATAAAGACCAACAACATCAGTATACTTGCTGCCACGAAAAATTGTCACACAAATCTTTCACTACCATGAAGGAGAATTCAGGCTCCTTTAGGAGATTTATGGAGAGGCTTTTGGGCGTGATTGCTGCACACAAACACAATGAAATGGCCTAATTTTTGCCATGCTGTTTGTTGAAAGAATGGACAAAATTCAGTTGCAGCAAAGAGCAGATTTCCTCCTCCTCATCTGGTTCGGTAAAATTGCACTGTATAAACTATAAAACATGTTACTATGCCTTGGTGTAACAGAGCCCGAGCTCTAACAGTTAAATTTCATTTATGAGCCATTTTAAATTTTTTGTTTTCAAGACTAGAACCAGCCTGTGGCAATATATTTTACTATTTCACATCTTGTGAAAGGTTGCTCAGCTGGGGTCTGAATTTAACCTCCCATTTGTATGGGTTCCCACAGGCACTCCTAGTCAGAGTCAGAAACCACAGAACCAGCATAAAACCAAAAAGGTCATTGAAATGGAGAATCCCAACAGTTCCTTTCTCAGACCTCAAAAAGGAATTTATATGAGGTTTCAAAAATTGCTTTAATTGTTGTCCACATTTCTCTGGTTTTTTGGTGGTTTTTTTTTTCTTTTTTTTTTTCTTTTGTTAAGCTTTTAGTTCATATCTTGGTCTAAAAAGGACTGTCCCAATATGAAAGTTCTGTTTTTACACCTCTAAATGCAAAATATATAGTATCTCACTGAGGAGTCTTATACTGCAAGGCTTTTCCTCAAGACTTTGGTACAGCACCTGTATTAAGCAGGAAAGTGTTATTTGAAAATTGCATTGAAAAAGTTCCGTAGTAAAAATTAGTAGATTGTGTGTAAGCTGGCAAAGGTTAACAATAGATCTACAAACTCCTACCGTGTTGCAAAATTTGCTCTTGTTTTGATCCTGCATAGCCCATTTAAGTTGGATTTTCACATTGTGTTTATATTTGGGATTAGTGGTATCTCCCCTTAATATGAATTTCAAGATTGCATTGAGATGCATGCAGATTTTATTCAGTAATATTTTATCACTGCACAATTTTCCACTATTTACATACATCACAGGAGATATATATATATATATATATATATATATATCTGACTAAAATGAAAATTGTCAGGTTTTTTTGTATGTACTTTTTTTACCATGGAAAATGCAAGTGTCTAGGTAATAACAATAATAATAAAAGTTGAAAACTAGGTGGCAGTAATACCCAGCTGTACAGCCCTCCTGTGAGCAATGATGGGATGACTCAGTTTTCTCCAGAATTCTGAGGGTGCTGGAGTCCCAAACTGAATGGCTCAGCTATTAACAGACAGGAAAAATACAGGACCAGGTGTTCAAAGGAGTTCATTTACTTTAAAACACAGAGTTAGTTGCAGTCTAAAATGGAATACCAAGAAGAACTGAAATGAATGTTGTAGCAGAACTAATTAATGCATCCAAGCTTGTTTAAATACACAGGTTAAAAGCTATTTCCTTCCTGCTTGCAGTGAGTGACAGAAGAGGAGGAGCTGTGATTAATTCTGGAACTCTTGTTCCTCAGGGTTGAGGCCAGGGGACAGCAAATATTCTAAAGTCCATGAGCAGATTGCTGTCCATGTCAATGGAATGGGCATTCCACTCAGGTCAGAGTGAGCTGAAACCAACGTGACTAAAATCAGTGGGATCACTCTGGAGAGGGACCATTATTGGCTGTGATTACAGGAGCTCGTGGTGAACATCCTCATTTATCTTGGAGGTATGGGCTGAGGCTGCAGCCCTGGAAGAATTAGACAGCAGTGAGATTTATTGGCTGACTTCATTGTTTAAATGCAGCATGCTTGCCTTAGATTCACACAATTTAATTGCATGTGCAGAGAAGAATGTGATGCCCTTTTCTGGTTAGCTGAGCTGCCTGTGTGGCAGGGCTGTGCAGGAAGGTTTGGGGAGTCCTGCCTCAGGATGTGCTTCTCTGCCTGACACCACTGGGAATACCTGATATTAGCTTTATTCCTATAAACTGGTTTTGTTGGTTTTTTTTTTTTTGAAACTGGGTCACCTAGAGATTCTCAGTCCGAGCTGCCCCTTCAGCAGACATTGCAGAGATTTGTTCTGTGTTTGACTTCAATTTATGTAGCTCTGTCTTTGACAAAGATCTTCTGATATCTGCTCCTTTTCCAAAGAAACAGTTTAGTACTTTGCACAGTCTTGATGTACCGTGTTAAACTCAGGACAAGTCAGCAGCATTCCTGCCCTTAACATAATCGTGCTTCCTCTTGTTCTCCAAAAATAAAAAAATACTAAATATATTATAACCCCTTCCTCTGTGCCACGTGTTGAGTCTAACTAGGATATAACAGTGACCTTAATGCCAAGAAATACCTTTTCCCAAACCAAGCAATAATAGGAAGGCAATTAATCTTAGCTGTAGGGTTACTGGCAGGTACCAGATTGGCTTGCTAACTAATAGATAACAATTAATAGTGAGGTTTTTCCTTAAAACTAATAGCTCATTTAACTTTCTAAACAACTCTTGTTTTCCACAGCCTGTGTTTTCATTCTTCCCAATCCAGTCTTCCTTTGCATAACCATGAGGCCTATCACCCCAGTTCTTCTAGTGCTTTATGAAAGGTGTGATAAGATTATTTTATCTACTTTTTTTTTTTTTTTGCATACGTTCAAGCGTTCACAATATTAGGAAATAAATTCCGTGTCTTTTGTACTTGAGCCAAACTGACTCCAACCTCTCCTGAATTACATCTCCTGCAGGGATGGGAGCAGCTTTCACCTGCTCCTGAGGACATGGGGAATGTGATCTGGGGTAACTTAGTAACTCTGGGGGTTGTGTAAGTAAGCACAGCTGGGGCCCAGCACAAACTTGTGTCTGTCTGGGGTACAGGCTCTCTTCAGTGAGTATCCCCACTTTTCATGCATGAAGCCAACTATATACACCTCCCCTCTGCAGCTGGGAGCTTGCTCATCAGCGCCAAAGCCAGCCCTGTGAATTTTAGTCCATATGTAGTGTATAGGGTTAGAGTGTTCCTGATGATGGGCTTGTGCCTGCTCTCCTACAGGAAAAACTTTTCCATGCTGCTGGAAATGCAGTCAAAACTAAGGCCCACATTTGTGGACTTTTGCCCTGGCAAGATTGCTGTCTTGTTTTGATGAACAGAACTATTGGATAAGATCCAATGTTTTAAACACACACACACACACACACACACACACACACAAATAATCTATAGCTCTGTAGTGTCAAGAGTTCCTTGTTGCTTGTAAGAATGCAGTTTAAAACAAACAAGCCGAGCCGTGATAGGCAGAGTTATCAGCAATTCAGAAAAGATCTCACCATTACTTTTATAACATCAGAGATCTGCTGAGGGTAATTCACATGTATTGCCTGAAGGTCGTAGCACGCTTTACAGTCACACCATAAACAGGAGGGTATCTGTGGTGGCTTTCATGTCTGTGACCCTGCTTTTGCTTTTACTTGGGTGGTAACCAGATGACACTTCTGCCTCTCCATTTATTCCAACAGCCTCTCTAATGCCAAAGCTCCTGGTGATGGAAACTTTATCTAAGAAAGGGGAAAAGGAGCAAAAGTGAATTTGGAGATGTTTACAGGATTGTGCTTCCTTCTGTGCCCTGTGCAATTCTACCTTGCAGAAGTTGATGCGACATTTTCCTGCAGAAGGTAGCATAACAAAAGGTAATCAACAAGAATTCTTTATTCTTCCTGGAAAAGGCAGCCAGATCTTCCATATTTACAGGAAACCAGAAGTAAATCATTAACATTAAAAATTTGGAAGTCAAAATACTACTTGGATCTATATATGCTGAAGGACAAGAATCCAAGTATGTAGGAAGGAAGATATTTTTGTGTGCGCTATTTTCCCAGTTACCCTGCATAAATCAGCAAAGAAAGGTGTCTCTGTTTCAGTTAGTTGCACATGTCTGAAGAAAATTAATATGCTTGCCTTAAAACGCAACATATATCTTCACTTTTTGAACCTTCCAATGAGGCCAGAAAAATAATTTCCATGTCTGGAAGTCAAAGACAATTTTGCCTTTTATCTTGGTGGCATTGGGACTGAGCCTCAGCGTTACATTTCCATGGCAGTCGCTTATGCATTACATCAAAAAGAGAAATGGAAGTTTTCCAGCGAAAGAAATTCATGTTCCTAAACCAGTCTTTTTTTGGCCTTGGCTCTTTGAACATGTACAACCATTTTTTGTGTGCACACAAATCTTCAGGAGAATAAGCCTGTAAAAGCTGCTTTTTTTTTTTTTTTTTACATATGGCATAATGCTAAGGTAATAAACCAGTCAATGCTATGAACAGAATATACTAATTGTCTCCACTCCTCTCCCAAGGAAGGAATTCCTTTCTCCCCCACAATCCAGTCCTATTCAGACCACCTGGATCTCCAGCCTTTTAGTGCTGCATGTTCTTACAAGGTATGATATGTCTCACCGGAACCCATCCAGTGACTGTCACTCATGTGTCAAACCTATCTGCCTCTGTGAATATCTTTTTAGAGCTGGATACTTGGGCAAAGGACTCTGCCTTTGGAAGGTGAGGCCTTTCCCCAGCAGTCCCCCTCCCATATCAGCAGCCAAAAAACCCTGTCTTGTCCTGTCAGCAGCGTGCAGCCTCCACATCCCCAGAAACTGCCTCTAACTTTTATTCCTGGGTGCTGCTGCTGCTTTGGGGCCTGGAACAGCAGGTCCCTGCCAGAGCTAATGAGGAAGCAAGTGCCTCTCCTACTCACACAGCTCTCACCACTGCTCCTGCAGGTGGAAAGGCAGCCTTGTATGGATTTACTGTCACCTCATTGCCTTGGAGAGTGAGGTGGGTGAACACGGAGCAAAGTTCTTGCTGTGACTCTTTTCTGCAGGGTGCTTCCTCTTCAGTGTCAATTTTCAAGTGGAAAATATTTCACGTGTCACCACAAAGGAGAGATACTGCAGGGTTGCAGAACATTGCTCCTGAAAGCTGTCATGAAATAAATGTGTGTAATGAGGTTATAAAAATGGGGTTTGTATAAACTGCCCTCTTCCAGCAAACACTTCGCTTCCTATAATTGTGTGCGCTTTTGTTTGAACTTATCAAATATGTGATTGTTCTCCTTCTCCTTCAGGGAGATAAGAAATCCACCCTCCGGATATGCAGAATGATGTTGTTGTAATCACCCTTCAAAGGGAGATCCACAGTAAACAAATGTTGTTAGTCTGTCGCCTCTGCAGCTTCTTTCAGTGAGCAGCAGAACTTCCAGAAAATGGCCAGGATTGAGAGGGGAGGAGTAACTTAGCTTAAGAACAAGTAGGTAATTTTCCTTTCTTCAGTGTCAGAAAGATCACAATTTAAAGGTCTGTGTAATAGCACCTCAAAAATATTTCTACATAATATTTTCTAAGCAGAAAGTCCTTTGCCTGGGAATAGGTTGACTCCCTGACATTTGTCAGTGTTGCTATGGACCACCTAAAGTAGGAAAGAAAATTATGCCTTAAGAAAAATCTCTTGGACCAGATTATGCTGTACAACAGCAACAGAATTGCAGTTCATGAGGTACATAACAATTTTACTGCTGCAGTTACACCAGCCAGAATCACATGGCCTCACTAAGTCTGATATACTGGCCAAGCTTTGAGTTGCAGACTACAATTCATAGCTGTATGTTTTAGTGGGCTTTTGGGTTTTTTTGGTTGTTTTTTTTTTTTTTTTTCCTGCAAAGATAAAATTCCTAAATGTGATGGGATCATCACTACAGAACCAAATTTCCAGCCCATTTGAACAGTACTAGCCTGCAAGTTTTCCCAGCCTGCCTGGTGTTTCCCCTTTGCCACAAGGAGTCCATCTCTCAGTGGCACAGCTGCCTCTCTTCACCCTGAACTTTCTGCAGTGGGACTCCTAACAAAGCCACCGAATGTTAACGGAGGTGTGGTCACTTCCTGGACACAGAAGTAAAACAGGGCAGGGCTGGGCTGGTGCTTTATGGTGCTGAGGGCTTGATTCCCTCAGAGGGCTGATGCAGAGTGCTCCTAAGCAAGGTCAAGGATGACGTTCAGGCTCCTGATATCCCCATGTCCTCTCACGTGAGCAGTGGAGCAGGTGCCACCCAGCACGGAGGCACTTGGCTCGTTTCTGTGTGCTGGATGCAGCCAGGTTTGTGTCAGTGTGCACAGTGTGCATATTACTCAAGGAATCCCAAGACTGAAGTCCCAACTCTGTGTATGGTGCAAACCCTTGTTTGGTAGCAGCACAATCTCACACTGATAGAGATGCTCTTGGATTTGGTACCCCCCCCTTAGATTCACATGAGCTGCAGAAAGATCCCTTCAGGTCTGTTAACAGAGGGGTCTTCCAGGCTTACACATCAGAGGTTTGACATGATTCATTTTCACATTGTTTGAGTTCCTACCCAAATCTGATCTGATCTAAATTCTGAGATGTGGATACTGAAAAAGCATCAGCAGTGAATTTCTTCATCTCTCTAGCATTTTGTGACAGCTCTGTCTTTCCCATGCAAGCTATCTAAAACAAAGTTACCATTTTTGTAACCATTTTTTTTTTCGCACCTGCTAATTGTTTTGCCGGATTGCTACGGCTCCAACTGGCAAAACATTTGGGAATGGACATCTTAGAATTTGGCCAATCCCCTCAAGGGGTGGATGGCCAGAGGACCAATTACTGTATGCCATTTAACACACTTTTTGCAAACTAACGTATAAAAGCCTCGGGAAAAAACCATTAAATGGGCTTGCTGCCATTGGTACCTGACCCTGGACCGCATTGTGACAGGGACACTGAGACTTCTGAGATTTGCTGATCCCTGACATGAGACTGAATTCATAAGGAATATCTTTAAGGTCGCACTGAAGTCAGTGCAGTCAGATGTTGCTTAGGTCATGGACACTTAAAACCAGAAGGTGATGGAGAAGTCACAGGTCTTTCTGCAAACTGCTGTGGAAAGAGTCATCTTACTGATATTTTTTCCCCCCAGATTTATTTGACCTCTTTCTGACAAGAGCAGCTAAAAAATTGGTGTATATTAAATTGGGGAGAGGCAAAAATTCAGTGTTATTTTCAGCTCTTACTTCAGTCTGATTTAGAAAAGTGCTTCTCTAATTGCTAATTGCTATTCATGAGATGTATTCGTGGATTGCCATTGTGGATGTGCTTCATCATAGCACACCAAAGCCACCATTTTGCAGACTGTTTGTTTTTTGCCCTTTAACTTTATTATTGGTGCTCAATTCTTGGTTACAAACCTCACCTATGACCAAAACCTGTCAGCTAATACTGAAGGTCTCCTATTTTGAGTGACTGTCATTGTCCTTGCACACAGATCAAACAAAGCCATTCAAAAACGTAAATCCAAGTTGATTTTTCTTGCCGTGAAAACAAAGGCTCACTTGTCAGAATTGTCTATTATCTCATCATTTTTGCAGAACGTGCATGGATTCCTGTCCCTCAGCACAGTGAATCCTTTGTTTGATTTCCTTTCAGCTTTTTGATGTAGGTGATTTTTTTCTTTTCTGTCCTAAGAAAGGTAATTTGATTTTTCATCACTTCTTTTCCAAAGAATAAAATGCTCATCTTTAAAAAGGTTTCTTTGAATGATAATTGGTAGCATATTAACTGTTAATTTGTTGGAAGTTTTGCAATTTTTGATAGATCATTGGAGAACATCTGAACTCCTAAAGTCCATAAAAATTCTTTTTTTTTTTTTTT